>JBCAUA010072210.1:0-10987 GCA_038406235.1 Peronia verruculata
TGTGTGTGTGTGTGTGTGTGTGTGTGTGTGTGTGTGTGTGTGTGTGTGTGTGGAGCGCGCACCTCATTAATTTCATTGTCCTTGAGTGTAAATATGTTTATAAAGTTTACATTGTTATTAGTTTGTTTATTTGTTTGTTTGTAATAATATAAACACGTACACACTTCTTCGTTTATTAACCTTTCAACCGTCTAACTTGACAGTTATCTCGGTTTGACAAAAAGGACGCTACGGGACGTACACACTGAAACACTTTCTTCGTTCATAAAGAGTAGTATTACTGTCGTCATCGCTGCTGTGTTGTTCTCTTTGTCGTTGTTTTTGTCCTTGTCGTTTACTGTGGCTGATAATGTGCTTGAAAATGTTCTCAACATTCCGTAAAGTAGTCGTGTTACATAACATTCTTTGCCATTGTAAACCATTATGTCCACCAATACAAAGTGCTCATGGCTGCAAACTAAATTCCCTATATTGTATCTATTTTTACAACAGTCGTCATTTTATGACATTTTTAAACATAATAATTCGAAAAGCTCATTCTATCTTTATTATACTTGCTTTAGAAGACACTCCATGTTAATGTCATTGTCGGTATGATTTACTAATGTTGCGTTAATTATGTTTTTCGATAACTCAGTTCTTTGTTGTCCTATATCCATTTTTGGCCATTTGGAGATATAAGGCATGTGAAAAAGGGATAGCAAATCTACCATATACTGTAGTCATTTCACCGATCATTTGCCCCAAACAGGTGTATTTTGAAAACCATTTTGTCCTATCTCCTATGTACAAAAACAGTTGCTAAACACAACTCATCAGTTTTCTCAAAGTGTGAAAGATGGAGATAGGGCAACAGAGGACTGAGCTCACGATTTGCTACACCTGCTCATTTGAAAATACACTGTATCTTGTTCAATGTCACCGCTGATCTTCTTGCTGACGTTGGCCCTAGCTGTTGTTGCGGTGGTCTTTGCTGTTGTTGTTGTTGTGAATGTTGTTATTGTTGTTGTACCTACCAACGCTGTTTTTTTGTTGTTCTTGTTGCTGTGTTGTTACTGTGGCTGACGGTATCTTATGTTCAATACAACATAAAAAAGAGACTGTAAATGCAGTAAAATAAATCAGACAGCAGAAAGGTAGAGGCTGACAGACAAACACACAGACAGAAAAACAGATAAGTAAAATTAGATAAACACACAGACTGACAGAAAAACAGATAGGCAAACTTAGACAAACACACACACAGACAGAAAAACAGATGGGCAAACTTAGACAAACACACAGACAGACAGAAAAACAGATAGGCAAACTTAGGCAAACACACAGACAGAAAAACAGACAAGCAAACTTACATTGTGCCATCTCCTTTGTTGAATATATCCTCCAAATCTGAGGGCAAATCTAGACTCGGGTTATCCAGACCAAACTCAGGACCTGCCAACAGCGAAATCACATCAATAAAGGACGATGATAATGATAACAACAACAACATATAAATAATAATAATAGTTGGTTGATAACCACACAAAACACTTAATTAGATTTATGTACAAGTCAGATGTGAGTGTCAACATGGTGAAGTATGCACGATGTTTATGAGCTGGCAAGAATAGTACTGTAATACGTTTCACAAGATATAGTGATAGCGCTGCAATACGTAACACAGAAGATAATACTAGTACTACAATATGTAATACAGAACATAATGATAGCACTACAATACGTAACACGAAACAGAAGAATAGCATTACAATACGTAATACAGATTTGCGGACTACAGAAGATAACGATGGCACTGAGCAGTATGTAATACAGAACATAGAAATAGCAACCATATGTAACACAGAACAGGATGAGAGCACCACAATACCTAAGTAACGCAGTATATGTACGTAATACAGAATACAATGACAGGCAACAGAGTTCGTAATGATACAATACGTAGGACAGCCAATACTGATAGCATTACATTACGTAGCAGAGAACATAATGAGGGATGCACAAAATGTAACACACAACATAATGAGGAATGCACAAAATGTAACACAGAACATAATGAGGGATGCACAAAATGTAACACAGAACGTAATGAGGGGTGCCCAAAATGTAACACAGAACATAATGAGGGATAAACAAAATGTAACTTTGAACATAATGGGGGATGACAAAATGTAACATAGAAAATAATGAGGGATGCACAAAATGTAACACAGAACATAACGATAGCATCACATTATGCCATACAAAAAAATAATGGTAACATTACAGTGCGTAACACAGAACATAACAGAAGCACTGGAATCATAACAGAGGACATAATGACAGCATTGCAGTACGTAGTGCAGAATATAAAACGATAACATAATACGTACACGCACAAACATCCATCCATGCAATGACATACGAGCATATGAACAACATACACACACATACAACTCACAAAATTAAGCATTTCCTCCATAGCAAAAATCAAACAGGACCTGGTTCACTTCAGTTTAATAATCAAAATGATTAAGTATGGGTTTACAGATTTCGCAGTGATTAACAACAAAACAATCATGCTTGGATATAATGACGTCACAGTAATAGTGAAAATTTGCATAATAATAATCAGTCTTGGGTACATCATAATAACAAAGATGTCTGTCTCACTGATAAACATATCAATAATTGTGATAAGCAGGTTGGAGTTAAAACTGTTCTGCTCAGCTGAGTTCGTAAATACTAAAAGCCATAGCATGTCGTATCGTACATTTTATGGTTATCAAAATGAGAAACATACATACAGAGAGACAGAGGAAGGAGGGGATAGAGAGAAGAAAGGAAGGTAGCGATAAGATGGAGAGACAGGGGCAGAAAGAAAGAAGAGAAAAGAGAGGTGTAAGGGAATCCGTGGTGAGAAGGAGAAAGATCGAGAAGTGTACATGTACCTACGACAAAGAGAGAGAGAGATAGAGAGAGAGAGAGAAAATGAGTTGAGAATCTGTCAAATAAGATAGCGAGAGAAAGACAGAGGGAAGAGTCTGTCGAATAAGATAGCAAGAGAAAGAGAGATGAGAATCTGTCCATAAAGGAAGCGGAAGCAAGAGGAGTGTGTCAAATAAGGTGGCGAGAAAAAGACAGGGAGGAGAGTCTGTTAAACAAGGAAGTGAAAGAAAGGCAAAGAAGAGTCTGTCGAATAAGATAGCGAGAAAAAAAGAGATGAGAATCTGTCAAAGAACATAGCAAAGGAAAGAGAGAGAAGAGCCTGCCAAACAAGGTAGGGATAGAAAGAAAGATGAATGTCTGTCCAATAAGGTAGCGAGAGAGGAGGAAAGAGAGGTGAGAGTCTGTCCAATAAGATAGCGAGAGAGGAGGAAAGAGAGGTGAGAGTCCGTCCAATAAGATAGCGAGAGAGGAGGAAAGAGAGGTGAGAGTCTGTCCAATAAGGTAGCGAGAGAGGAGGAAAGAGAGGTGAGAGTCTGTCCAATAAGATAGTGAGAGAGGAGGAAAGAGAGGTGAGAGTCTGTCCAATAAGGTAGCTAGAGAAACAGAACGAGGAATGAGATTCTGTCAAAAATAATCTAACGTAAAAAAAAAGGAGAGAGAGAGAGAGGGGGGTCGGTGGAAAACATTGTGACAGAGTAAGATACCGACAGAAGAACACACATAACAAACAGAGACAGACAGAGAGAGAAAAAGACAAAAACAAGAGACTACTTGCAAAGTGCACTCCTTGTTTTGAGTTTATTCGCCCTTAGCTCAGTATTTAGTTCCCGTACCAGGCAGTGTCGCGACATACAATACGGCTGTCCTGATACGGCATCAATCAATCAGTCAATCGGCGATCGGAAATCTGGAGATGTCGTAACCTATTTCCCGATAGTCCTTTATCGATAACCTGGACGAATTTTACAATTAGTCAGCACATGTGCAGTGAGTCAGTCGTTAAAATCACCTACACTAAAATTCCCGCTGGGGCAGTTCAAGTTCTTCGATGAAACTTATCATTAATCAATGAAAGCTTGGGAAATTTTTGAAGACAAAATGGGGGATTGAATACCATCTTCATGTTAAAAATGACAAAGGTTCTAAAGTGCTATTGTTTCTCTGGCAACATAATTATTTTATTCGCGTTTAAGGAACAACACTTGATATCTTAAGGTGATGTAATAGTGTTATATACAATTTTGAGTGCTCAGATTCTGCTAACTTCTTTTTCAATGACTCAACGGTCCCATAGATTCTCGAACAAGGAAGCCCGACGCATGATCTTCTCGTATAAGAGCTAATGAACTGTGGAAGTCTCGTGCGTACGTTGAGCCTTAAAGAACGCTTAACAATGGAAAAATCAGCGGAAGAGTGGGCTGAGACACCACTGTCTGGGCAAAGATCCAAATATCACACTTTTCACCCAAAGATTTCTTTCCACTCAATAGGGAACACGCATTCGCATTGAAAGGCTGAATTTGATATTACAGAGAGAGGAAAGGAAGTAGACCAGATCATAACAGAGATAGCCTAAACTACAGGAACACAAAAGTAGCCAACCAGTGCTCTCAACGATATTGTCTAATCTACTCAGTTTCCATTTCACTACAAACGAAGCTAGTAATGTTGATGCCCTTGTTGATTTCGCAGCCATATTTATGTTATCACTGAACAATAACACCATTATTTGAGCTAACGATGTCTACTGATATCACCGTTTCCAGAAACAGAAGTTGGCAGGTGGATAAAGGCGATGTCAGATTGTAAAGTCATCACCGGTATTTCCCGACCGATAAACTGATGTACACGATGCTAGATCTAGTGTTGACGATTGCTACATGTTTACATTAGAGTCTAGCTGTTATGCCAATCCTTCACAAACAACAAAAACTGCATTGCTTGCTCATCGCCTGGCACGATGTCATCGTTCGGCCTCCGTAGGGCATGCCAATTCTTCTTCTTCTTCTTCTCCTCCTTCTTCATCTTCTTCGTTCTTCTTTTTCTTTTTCTTCATCTTCTTTTTCTTCGTCATTTTATAAAATATATAATAGAACTGTCAGATAGGCAACTAGCAAAACAATTCAAGAAAAACAAATGACACAGAAATCTATAACTTGATTGTGATGGTCAAATTTCTTCCAAATTTTCGAGTCAACTTGACTCTTCTTAAGGGCAATAATGAAAACATATAAAATGTAAATATGGTATTGCTGTACACGAAAGGAAATGTTAACAAAATGATTTGTTTTATGTAAAAGAGAGGTTTTTTAATGTTGTTTGAAAAGGAGATTATCATCATCATTATCTTCTTCTTCTCCTCTTCCTCTCCTCCTCCTCCTTCTTCTTCTTCTTCTCCTTAGCCTTTCATTCTGGAAAACTCATCAGAGGGTATGCCGATGGTGTCCATTTTTTGGTTGTTCTTTCTCCTAGATGGATTGCCAGCCAAGGCTTGCGAGAGGTCCAAGGCGGATAACAATGCCAGATAACCATCCCTTTAAGTACCAATCACATCGGTTTTCTTGACTTCAGTAATTGGCAAGTGCCTTACCGCTACACAAGGCTTCTCTATGTTATATATTATTCTAACCAGCGTGTTATTATAAGGACTACGAATTAAATACTGGGGCAACTGTTTACACGCAAGACTGAAGGACGGACATGCGATAAGCAAAACACTTGAGATGGTGAGTAAGACAGTCTGTGTGGGAGGGGGGGGGAGGGGTATGAGTCGGTGTCCTAGTCAGAGACATAGATAGCTGGCTCACCGGCGGATAGAGATCACAAAACTTCAGTCACAAGTCAAATCGCTTAGAGGACATAGATGGATGGATGGAAGGATGCATGGATGGATGGATGAATGAATGGATGGATGGATGGATGGATGGATGGATGGGCGGACAGACGGATGGATGGATGATTGAATGGATGGATGGATGGATGAATGAATGAATGGATGGATGGATGGATGGATGGATGGATGGAGGGATGGATGGATGGATGGATGGATGGATGGATGGAAGGATGGATGGATGGGTGAATGGATGGATAGGTGAATGGGTGGACAGACAGATAATAATTGTAAATCAAAGACTGAAAATGCATTTGCTGTATAGGTTTACAACATTTTGGTTTATTCATCGCCATACAAGTATTCTCCTTTCATCATTTAAAAACAACTAAATCAATAGCAATAAAAGAATGTTAGTTGTTTGGACAGATGCAGTGCCATAATTTTCTTTTAAAAAGTATATACCTTTATTCTGTTCACGTTCGATACAAAGTTAGTGTAAAACATATATTGTCGCTTCCTAAATTTATGCTAAAAATAAAAAAAATAAACATATATAAAAACACTGCATTACAACATGTATACATTAATTTGTCTTATCAAGCCTTGTATAGAACCATCTTTCAAAACTAGACATAGATAGACAAATTGTCTCGCAGCCAGTCAAAATGAGACATATGTCGATTTTTCATCATATGGGGTTTTTGGTATCATGTAAAAGTTTATTTTGTAACTTTTCAGTTGGTGAAAAAAGTTTTGAGCTAGCTTTATTCTAGCCAGAGATATAGCAGTTTAAAGAGACAAGGGGGTGAACTTCCACCAATGACCGAAATTCCAAGAAAACTGAGTTTAAATGAACTGTCAAACACATAAATCTACATAGTTTACCTCACAAAAACCTAATTTTAATGAAGAAATATTTATAAATCGGAGATTACAGCGATATTGTCTTTTTCAGAAATGAATGTGCCTTCAATTTCTGCATTAACAAAACAATTTGATATCTGATCTCCTTATCACATTCAAAGTCCGATTTCTCGAATCTAGCCCTGCAACTTACGTCTCATTTCAACTGGCAAATTGATTAGCAGCCAGACTGACAGAAAATGATCTGTCTGAGAGACAGACAGGCACTTGTAATTGTTTTCTATTTTTTTTCCCAATTTTGTTTTGTAGATTAACTCATTAAAGAGACAAAAGGGTTCAGAAAATTTACTTTACTGGTAAACAAATTGATCTATCCATCCTAACCCTATTTATTAATGTTTTTTTGTTTGCCATATATATGTATCTTGTGCAGCCAGGTGAAATACATCAGCTTTAAAGTGTTTATTTGAGGAAATCAGATTTTATTGACTGTGGAATCCCAGTAGTTAATTTTAAATGTAGGTCATAGTTAAATAACTTTTCTCACCAAAGTTGAGGGATTCATTTCCTTTTCTGCTGGCACCGATAGCTATGTACACAAAAAATTTGACATCCCGCTCATTTAATGTGCACCCCCCAGCCCCCCCATCCCCAACGTCTAAACATATCTGAGTTTTAGAACAGCATACATGGACACAGAACATTTTATCTCTATATCCAAACTTTGTAGAATGAGGGCACAAATAACTTTCTTTTTGTCATATGATGCACTGAGGGCGGAATATACGCCTTCTCGTGACTTGGAGAGGCAATTTTGTTTGGGTAAAACAGGCCGATACTGAAGATCGAGCAAACCTTTGACTGAGTTTATACAATGCAGAAATGCATGGAGAGCATGAAAAAAGCGTTTTTTTTTCTTAGTGATTTTGTTCCTGTTGTTGTTGTTTTGCTCTTGTTTATTTCTGCTTTTTGTTTATTTGTTTGTTAGTTTTGTTCAGAAAGAAATCAGGTGAGTTATAAAACAAAAACTTAACTTGCAAACTTATTCATTGATCAAGTATAACAATCCATATAACACAATAGTGTTATGTTATTTTTTGACCACGGTTGTGGACAGTTGAGGTAACCACCACTACAGGAGGTTGAAAAGCTTATAAAAAACCATAACCATAACTTATTCATTATGATGAACATAGGAGTTAGTTGCCTTACCTGTCCATTTTTGTAGATATTGGTTCTCAACTTAGAGGAGCCGTCCAAGGTAGGCAACAGTCCATCATTTACCAAAGAAGATGCCTGTCTGACGCCTGCCACCACGTGGTATTTGAGAACCTCTTGCAGGAGAGTTTTGTTGTTGGTAAGTATAGTCAGGACTGCAGGGGGAATGGCCTCAATAGCGGCGTCATTTGGAGCAAACAGCGTAATGTCGCCTTGTGGGGACGAAGAAGGAAAACAGAAACTGTTATTGTGAAGGCTTATCGTAATAATAATTACTGACAACAAGAGCAACACTGTCCAACTGTGGTTTGTTTACTACGCATGAAGTCATTACGTGGCATCTGGCAATTGGCCAGTATCAGTTCCATCGTTAATATATCGAATTCTACACTATGTTCGTAATGCTGGTTGCCGCTCTTCAACCCTCTTAAATTTGAAGGCAGTTCAATAAAATAATGATGTTAAGGATAATAAGTACGATGAAAGTAATAGCAATAATGTAGTAATAGCTATAGTAAATGTAATGATTGGAGCAGCAGTGGACATAATAAGAGTAACAGTCGTGATGACAAAGTATAATAAAAATTACAATCTTACTCTGTGAACGATAACACAAGGTATAAGATATAAAATATACATTCTATTTTCAGAGAATTATATTGCATAATTTCGAAAATAATGAGCTCTCCAATATATTATGAAACTGCCGATTTAATGTTTCCGTTGACTTTTTAAAAAATCTTCTATTTTCGTCAATATTGGCCATGTTCTTGTGGTACATATGAGATGCTGATTATGGTCTTTATTCCTGTAACATATATATACCTTGACATATATGCCTTCTACAGCTCAACCATTTTCCACCTATTTACACATAACATTTCAGCAACATTTGAGAACATCTATTTCATTACTTAATTTGCTAGCCCCCACAAGACATTTACATAGGATATTGCAATGCTCTTCAATGTAATGTCGACGTAGCTAACAATGTTGTAGAAGTCATATAACTGTAAATGTAAAGTTATATATTATGTGTGTGGATCCACGTGTCTGCTTAACTGTCCATTTTCAAACCGCACACAACTCACTGGCATCCTCCAAGGCCTGTCTTAGACCAGCACTGGTAACTAGGTCAACCAACTTGCCGCAGCCATTTTGTTGGGCTGTTTCCAGAACACTACCATTGACTACGACAAGGCACACGGCGAGAACTGTAGCTAGGATTCTGATCATCTGTGAACAGGACAAATTTAAATTATTACTAAGGATTTTTGCACTAATTGCCTGAAAGTATGAAATTGTATGCAACATTTGGAAAAGTCTGAAAACTTTTTATTCCTTAGAAATAACCATAGACAGAACCTAATCAGCCTTTTAGTCATCACATTGATTGTGATTGAACCAGTATGTCATATTAATGATGATCTGAGGCACAAGCATTATGAAGATGATAATATACATTAGAGCGATTCATTTGTTTAAGTATTTTATTTATGCCTTATTTAGCCTATAAGACTCAGCATTTACCTTTCTGGTGGGAGGTCTTTGCTAACGTACCATTAGATATCATTGAAGCTTTTCAAGGATCAAAATCGCAGATAAAAACTGTCACGAAACCCCCAATATCCATAACTTCAAAAGCAATTATTTTCAATCTCATATTTTTTACTCATATTTTCATTCATGTAAACTTTTCAAACATAAATTAAAATTGGTTAAGGTTATTAATATCTATGACATGGTCTTATATTTGATCTGGTATCGCTAACAATTTATCTAATAGAAAATGCAACAAAGGCAATTTCAGTTCAATTACTGGCAAAGGTGCAATTAAGGGATTATATTCTTTATGGTCAAAATCGTTACATTGCGGACGTTACATTATAAATAACATTGCAGTAACACAAACAAACAAATAAACAATCAAATAAACAACCCCCCCCCAAAAAAAAACGAACTTACAATCAAGTAGAAATTTTAAGAACTGATTAGTTTAGATACCTCACAATACAATGTTGAAAGAGAGAGAGAGAGAGAGAGAGAGAGAGAAGAGAGAGAGAGAGAGAGAATTATAAAACAAAAAGATATACTGCAAATAATCACAGGTCTACCGATACAACGTTCAAGAAATAAGCTTTTTGTTGTTGTTGTTGATGTTGTTTGTCTGATCGTTTTCAAAGAGATTCACAAGCATAGAAGATATTCATTTGTGTGTGGCTGATTTTCGCCACCCCTGAATTTCAAGTGGTCGCTTCTAGCACCATTACCAAGTTGATAAATAAACGTTCAATGACATGGAAAACCCGCCTAACTGACAAATAAGAATTCTTCTTCTTCTTCTTCTTCTTATTATTATTATCATTATTATTCTCTTTCATGCAGAGACATGTAACATACGTGGGTTTTGGTAAATTATACACATTTTAATAGCGATATAGATCAGTTGCATGAAACAGTGGGGAAATGCTTAACCTGTGCTAACGTTGGTTATATTCGAGATGCTAATACTAACGGAATTATCTTCATGAGGTCTATAACAGATACAGAGATTACATAAGGACATTCTCACCATGATTCCTTGATCACACCAAAAAGCTCGACTGACTGACTCAATACAAAACCGGCGGTTAAAAATACCAGATTTGTGGCTAGTTTTTGTTTTGTGTAATTTTTTATCTTTGTGTTCCGAGGTCAAAAGTAGTTGTTCAAAATGCCTTATCTCCCAAAGTCCTGAGAATGTAAGGCCATTTAGGTAACTGCACCAGAACTGTACTACGATGTAAAAGTGAACTTGAATTTAGTACAGGTGTCCGTTCTATTTTCCGTGCCCTTTGTCCCTGTTCTTTGATTTTCTAGAATATTTCTTTCTGTCATTTAATTTATACGTATTATTTTACAGTTATGAAAATCTGTCTTCCTTAAGCAGTTTCAGAGGCTGCTAAGGATAAAGAGTGAAAATTTGCTAAAATTAGTTCCAAATTTCTATGAGGACAGGCCTCTCGCTCCCTTGAATTGACATAGCCACTGTCATGCAAATGGCTTAAGGGGGGGGGGGGGGGGGAAGGCAGCGGGATTTCTGAAATTTGGGTCACTTTTCCTTTTTGGGGTTTTTGGAAGTTTTGGCTTCTCCCGCACCTTTAG
>JBCAUA010072221.1:0-16087 GCA_038406235.1 Peronia verruculata
GAAAAACTGTGACCAAATGCAGCAAATGCCAACGCTTCATTTGTGCAGAACACAAAGATTTTGTTTGTCCTGACTGCAAAACCTTCTGTTTGTCAATCCTCTGCTTTTGTTATTCACCAAAAAAGTTTGTAACAATCATGCTTTGATTACTCATTCATGTTGGTTCATTGTTTGTATGTATTGTGTGCGAAAAATCACACGCGGTGATGAGGCACCCCAGGTGTCTTTAGGTAGGTCTGAACTTTGACACCCCCCCCCCCTCCCCAAGACAATCTTTACCGAGAAATTTAAACAAATATACATGTCTGGGCTGATGGTCACCCCAAGTAGCAGTGAGGGTTAATTACACAACTACGCGTCGGATCGAATTTTAGTTCATGGGTTATAGAGAATACCTCTATGCATACATATGTCAAATTTAGTATCCTCGTCATCGAAAATAATATCTCCATGGCAATTTCCATCCTATGCAGCTGTTTTTACCCATTCAAAAATGATACTCCAGGGTCAAATGAAGTTCCACACGCATTATTGCACTTTTATCTTTCACCTAGATAAAGAAAACAACCACATAACATTTCCATATCATGACTGTTGATTACTTTGATTGAGAACTTCACATTCAATTATAAACACGATTTCGTACTTTCCTCCCATAGATATAGACTATCTGCGTGAGACAAAGAGTCAATCCTGATCCAACAACTCCCGTTTGGTGGCCTTTCCTTTGATTTCTATAGTTGGACTGTTGCACGAAGCATTGGGTTTGACTTGATGAAGGTGTGAATTCACTATGAACCTCAGTTTCTCCAAACCATTATGAATGCCCGTTTTTCAAGCTTTGATATGAACTGGTAGTTGTTTTCTGTACCTTGCTCTTTACTCTTTGTAAAGCCAGAGGTTGTCCCTTTGTTTTGCACCTCATAATTCTTCAGCGGGGATTAGCCTTTAGGGTTGTTGTTGTTTTTGTTTATTATTATTATTAACATTTATTATCATTTTATTTTATTTTGTTTATTTATTATTTATTTTTAAGACAAAAGTAAACAACTCTTCTTTATCATTTTTCAGAGGCCTGCCTTGAACTTTTGTTGAATGGGTGGTGATGTTGCACATTCACATGTGAAAGTTGAAGGTTTTCAGAATTTTGAGGTTGTTGAGTAATCGATGGATTGAAAAATAGAATGAGGTGCTGGAACATATAATGGTACAAGTACTGGTGTTGTCCATCACCCGATATTTCTTCAGTGCTCTCTGCACCATCCAACACTATTTTGTTTTCACTCTGCCATGTTCTGTTACCTTGTGACACAACCTAGTCTCTGTTGTGCGCCATGAGTGCACATGGAACAGGGTTGAGGTGTTTTTGAACTATCAAAAGCACACCAGATATCATAATCTATTCAGCTAGTTCTTTGGCTCTTTATATGCAACAGTGCTTTGTCTCCGTTTGACATCTCTAATAGAGAAGAGACAAGCTTGGCATACCTAGAGTGGGTCCCATCTTCGTCTTCTCTTGTATCAATAGAAAAAACAAAATTAATGTCCTTTTTCACTGCCTCACACATACAGTTTCTTCTTCTTCTTCTTTTCATGTGCATATTTCTTTGTCCTGAGTCACATTTTTCTTCTACGCACTTCATTCAGAATAGCCCTGTATGTGTCCAATGGATGTTCTTCCATTGTAGGCACACGGGAAAGATATCAAACACTATTCAATTTGGGGCCCGTTAGAGAAAATTTTGTCTTGATATTCACACCCCTATAGTTTTAAAAGTAATGGTGAAGAGGATATGAAATTTAGAGAATTAAGGGTTTAAATGTAGAAGATGACAGTCATACAAAAATTGAAGTCACTGCGCAGGAAATTTGAGATATAATTAATTATCTAATAGGGGCAGAAATGTAGGTTTCTATACATAGTTTTCAAACATCTATATCACTCACACTAACAATATAGAGACATGGGATTTCCACCATTTTAAAGAGCTTAAACCAAACTTTGAAATGAATTCTTTAAATCTGGATGGGAAAGAATTAGAACTAGACTTATACGGCTTTAAAGTTGGGTCACTTTATGAGTCACAGGAAGATTTCGGCGGTACGCTGGCGTTCCACTTGCTGAGCCCGTGACAGGTGGGCGGGAAGGACATTTAATGGCCTTGCAGAACAAAACCGCAGCCGGAACTAAAAGTCACAATTTTGGGGGTTTTGTGACGCCGTGTTAAAATTTGGCATGAATCTTCCTGCTTATGCGCAAAATAATAACAAGTATCAGATTTGCAATATTTTGTTTACTTTTTGAGAAAATGTTATCGAAGTGCCAGAAAAATGAGACAAATTACCATCTTGCTCCGTACAAATTTTAAAAATTTGTTCTAAAAACGATGGCGAATTTTGAAAAACTGATACCTAGCACTACTGAGGTTAGGGAATACTACAGATGTACAAAATTTGAAACGATTTCATTGAAAAATATCAAAGCCTTAGGCTTTTGAAAATTAGTAATTTTGGGGGCCAGAAATCCAATATGGTGGCATTTCCATGGCAACCAACCATCAAAATTATTTTTTGACACTTTTCCCTCCTCTAATTTGGACATGCTGAACTTAAATGTGATGCTTAAAAAAGCCTATATTGAGTACTTTAGAAAATCACTCTCAGACCAGCCCCACCTGTTAAAGATCAAACTGAATCACTTAGCCACCATGTTACAGACTGTGGATATCCTTGACTGCTATTCGCTTTCAATTCTCATTCACTAGTCACTACAAAATGTTGTCAGTTTTTCATTGTACTGACATTTCATATGGTTTTACATCTTCCCTTAAATACCAATACAAAATATATGTATAAATACCTGTCTTTCATGTACCTCAAATCAAGCATCAAATGATCCATCCAATATTTAGTTAGGGTTTATGAAATATTTCATATGACACTATATCATATAGTATATGACTTCTGTATCGGCCTCTTATGAAGTATAATATAAATTTAATCAACTCAAAAGAGAGAACAAAAAGTTGAGCCATCATTGTTAAGCCATCATATCATTACTCATTACTGATAACTGGAGGTCTGATACTGATACCACAAGGCTCCCAAATAACCCATGGTTTAACCTGAACAAAAAACTTTCAAAAACAGTGATAGGTAAAGAATTGATGTGATTTGAATCTATATATTTATTTATATCATTGCTAATGTTCACTATCCAGCAAACCTGCTATATCATGGGATATGCAAAAATAGCCTCTTCTCCATGTTTTCTATTAATTTCAATTTTACACCATGGCTATGTAGTTTGGCATCTGCTCCATGGTGAAAACAACTCATATTGTGAGGTTGTGGATTTTACTTGCATACATGCTCCTATTCGGGTGTGGAAGGATACAAAGATTGAAAACCTAAATTTCTTCAGTTCCCTGGCTTCCTCTGAGTTGCGAAGCCTGACATCTAGCCTTCTCAAACAAGCGCAAATATGTGACCTTGTGTGTACATTATGCACATTACAGAACCCTTGACTGTTAAACATTGATAAAGAGCAGGTGGAGTACCACTGTCTGGGCAAAATTTCTATCTCAAAATTCCTCCCACAAAAATTCTCACCCAAAACTGGCAGCCACTTAAAGCCATGTCTACTTTCTTAGGATTAAAGGCTTAAACTTCAGAAAAACGGATAAGGAACTGGCCCTAAAAAAGAACAACTGAAATTCTTCCAAACGTAATAATTATGTTACGTAAGACTTGTAAATAGCCACAATACCTTCTGAGACAGGTAGGCCTAGATCTAGATCTAGGTCTATAGGACTGGAGGGCCAGTGCGTCTCGGCAGGTGTTCACGTCACCTATGTCCGTACCATGTCAGACTGTACCATTGTAAATCAAAATTGGCTGATTTCAATAGCTCTATGGTCAGAGGAAATAAGCAAATTTTGGTACAGACTGGTGCAGTCTGACATAAAATATGGACATAGATGAAGCAAATACCCCGCCGTGATGCACTGACCAGTCCTGAAATATAAGATCTTTAAAACATTTTTTTTTTTCCCCAGCTAAAAACTACTCACATACTCCTGACAGCCAATTGCGGCATTAATATCTGGAGAATCATTACTGATCAATTTCATCTGTGACCGTGTCTTCTTCAATAACTTTCAATACGTCTAGACCAGTCTAGTGGGCACTACTACTAGTGCCACCAAAAGCAAAAAAAAGATTCTAAATCGATCTAGATTCTAGAAGGACATATGCATACCTCATCTCTTGGTCTTGAATTGCTTGCCATGGCTGACTTTTAAAATGGATGTGAAACTTTCACTCCAATAGATGATGGTTCCATCAAAACAAAAGAAGTCCTCCCTGTATCGCTCTTTGTAGATCTATTTGTTATCCCGGAAGTGCGAAGGGGGCAGCCATGTTATGTACCGATGGGGTTGTATTGACACGGCTTAATGAGCAGAATGTTAATGAACTAATTGCACGAAACAGTTCATAGAGGCATTAGATCTATTCAACCATTCTCTTAAAAGTGTGTACAGATATATAACGAACAGAGGCAGGGAGAATCATTTCAGTTGATTGCTTCACATATGCTGAAATACTAAAGTAGCATATTGTTTACTCTTTTTATGTTCATTTCATGCATGTATACCGCTGAAATTACATCTACTGAATAGGTACATTCTATGCCAAAACTTTTACAAGGTTAAAGCATACATACTCATCTATTACTCATTCAGTAATAAAAGTATATTATGATTATATGACTATTTATCATAATTACCAAGTGGGTTGGACATTTCAGCAGGCAGACAAGTTCTTCACAATTCTGTCAATTTATTTCACCATATTTCGTGGTTATCTTTACAGATATATCAAAAGATTTTCTCTTGTTATTCTTTGTCAAAGTGTTGAGGTCATGTCTGTGACATAAATTACAGTTATTATTATGATAACCTCATGCTTGCCCTTTCAAATGCACTAGATAGGAACTGATTCAATTATGTATTTATTTATTTATTCATTTATTTATTTATTTGTACTCACGAATTGCATTAGTTATCGGTTTGCAGTATCAGCATAGATGTTCGAGACATGTCTTCATAATAATGATGTTGGTGATAGTCCTGAAGAAGAACAAAGGGGGCCAAAACATTTGATGACTTCCATTAATGTTCAACTTAATGATTCTCCAAATTTCCTCCTGTTTCCTTTAATATATTGAGTTTGCTGCGGTACCGGTCGACAGTCATTTCTTAAATCTCAAGGCATTTTTATAAGTTGATGATAACGATCATGTCGTGGAATTAAAAATATTCCTTTCAATAATGATGATGAGTTTTTGTTTTTTTCTATGATCCCACTCAATCCCTCAAACATCAGACTTATTCGATTAAGGCCATTAAACAGTCTTGTCTCCTATAATTTTGTTTGTTGTTTATTCACTACTTTTCACTCTATTGATGATTATAGTGTTCCTGGGATCTCTTACTAGAAAAGGACAAATTTGGTCTGAAAATTTAGAATGTAAACGTCTGCGTCACTGTCAATGATTCTAGCCATTTATTATCACTTACTAAACAGATGTAACCATTAGATCGTGTTGTTCATGATTGCCATGATATATTTTTGTTTCGAAGCAACTCATAACAAAGGCCTGACAGGCATATGTCCTTTGTGATCTATTGTTTCGTTGTCTTGTTGTAGGGAAGAATATCGCTGTATTTTGCTTTCTTTTCATTTTAATTGTCTTAGATATGTATTTGTTATACATATCGATCTATTGTTAGGCTGTGCTCTTTATTTTTGCATATAGTTTACGGTGCAATAATAGTGACCATCATATTTTGTACACAAATGTATCGATGTATACAACCCTAAAAATAATAGTATCAAATGTAACGATTCAAGCAGACGCGAAAATTCTGGCAAATGGGCAGACCGGGAGCTTTTGTCAAGATGCCAATCTGATTACTTTTAAAAACGATACCAGAAATCGTTTAAGTCCACCTCCCAATTCTTCTGTTTACCACTTCCTTGAGTGAGACGTGAGATTCGGCTACATCAATGGTTGTCATGTCCATTTTTTTTCCAAAGCTGTATGCTTAACTGTGAATTTGTCAACTTCAGTATCGCTGTTGGTAGTTACAAACCTTCATTGCTCGTTCTATGATAGTGATCTCCGTATTCACTTGATATATTTTGCGCATGCTTTGTATAGTTCCTGGATCTTTATCCTGTTGATTTCAAGATCTAAACTGAAATTAAAATGTGTATTACTAGATCTAGATATATCTAAATCTACTTCTGATATTTGTTGTTCTTGAGGCATCCATTCCATCAAGTTCATGGCAGAACAACAAAGTTATCGATTACACTAATTGATACACAATCCCGTACTTGTGCTGCCCTGTAAGGAAAATGTGTGCCGCATCTACTAGCCACTTCCGTAGATTGTGTGTTATTCAGTCCTTAATATAATGTGAAAAGCATGCAAATTTGTCCCATTGTCTTCGAATGTATACATCAGACGCATTTGTTTAACCCATGTGCATCCTAATATCAGGTAGGAAATCAAAAATTCAATGCAGGTTTAGTATTTTATGATGGGCAATTAAACAATTTGTTTAGTAAAGGAAGCTGGTTGCCGGCGTCTGGCAGAATAAACTGTTACTGTTAGAGTTAGACTACTTAGAGGCTAGATATAGACTATATCTCTAGATCTAGATCTAGATCTTTTTCAAGATCTAGGCCTGCTCAAGATCTTTCTAAATCGAAATAGATTTGAGATCTAAATCTAGATCTAGAGTCTAGATCTAGATCTATCTTTGCACACAATCAATACATAAAGTTAATAATAATAGGCTAATGTTGCAAAATCAAGATCTTCTAAAATTTTAGGCAGGCTTGATCGCACTCAAATCGTGGGAAAAAAAGGAGGGGCAACTATAGTCTAGCCAGAGATCTAGACTCAAGATGTCTCTACCTAGATCTTCTAATCTTGCCTAGTAGGCATAGATCTAGATGTAGCAGGTAACTTTCTTAAAGTAGATCTAATCTTAAGAATCTTCTCAGACAGTCAAAGTCAAGTCACAGAATATCTAGGTCTAGATCTAGATCTAGGAATCAGTAGATCTCTATGACAGAACTCAGAGAGGTGTGTGACTTTTTATTTCTGATAGATCTACTTTAAGTACATGTTATTGTATGTGTTGTGACCAGTCTCATTGTCTTACCTACAATGGTTTGAATACCATATAGAACATTAGTCCAGATGTATTCAGAACTGAAGTGACTGTTTAGCATCAAAATCAAATGTCTATCTCTAAGGCAGCAGATAACATCACATGATATTGGGATTTGATTGTAAGTTTATGTACTTCATGAACCCTCAAGACCTGCATCGCAGTGTATGATTAGAACAATAAAACATCACAATTAAGGTAAAGAAAGTGTTGCATATGATTAAAACATAACACCATTGACTTGGTCACTACATTGAGTGATCTGCATCCTTTCATTGCATCTGTCCCCCAGTCACTTTAACTTTTCAGGGGCAGATACACATACTGAAGCAACTCCTGCAAGCTTTTCATTCCAACTCCATGCCATTTTTTTTCATACTGTAGGCCTAACTATAAAATAATAATGAATACCATTTACAGATTTAGAACGACCTTTCTCCTTTTTCTGATTAGTATTTTCTCGCTACCACTCAACATCAGTTTTGTAAAGGGCATCAAATAGTATATCATTGAAATACTTTAAGGTGTTCCCAACTGGTCAGTTGCAGCCATCTCAGGGGGGGGGGGTCTTGGGGGAACCTTGGCAGAGGGGTCTCACAGCATTGCCGGAAGTGACTTGGGATAAACAATTTCAATGCATGTGCTACATTTTTTCTTACCCTTACTTATATTTTTTTTTTTGTCTCAGTGTTTCTTTGTCTCTTCATCATAAAAAATAAAGTGTAAATCACAAGTTCTTGGTGATAACGGAGGGGGGGGGGGGTTGCATTGGTTTAAACTTGTGGGTAGAAGGTGGCTAGTGCAAAATGTTGGGAACCTTTGGCTTAGCATGCAATAGAGGAACTAGGCCCTTCACCCATGAAAGTCCCCACAGACACAGATACACTTTTCATTTTAGCAGGCTCAGTTACCAAAAAATGCCAGAGAGTAGCAGTGGAGATTCTAATGAGAGAATTTTTTTCTAGATGATAATAAATAAAAGAGCACTTCTGTAAAATTAGGAAGATCACCAAGCCTGTAGTGATCATTGTATCATTATCAGCACAACAAACTTCTCGGTGGGCTAATAAAAATAAAAACCAAAAATATTGCTGTTGAGTGCTCATAGTCACACAATACAAAGGTGGATCATGAAACCTGTGCCCATTTAGCTCATAAGACTAGCTGTCTAGCTGGAACAAGCAAGAGATTATTATATAAATTTCTTGATGTGTTCTGGTGTTTTTTAGAGGGTATTTTAAATGAAGGCTACCTGTTGCCCTGACATAGCAAAATTATTAAATAAATATTTGCACTTCAGTTGTTGTAAAAAAAATAATAATCCCAGGAGATCTAAATGAAAATAATTACATAAGTTCAACTTTTGACTCTGTTTTTATCAAAGTTCCAGAATTAAGACTTAAGTATGCTTTTAGTGTAATCAAAACTTTAACATTTCCGATAGTGTAGTCAGAGAAAAAATATATATCGCTATAGTAAGCATTATTATATATCTATATAAATCCCGTTTGTCACACTAATCTTCTTTTTTCATAAAAAGTGGCTGCTAAGTGAACTCCATGGCAAGATGTATAGGCTTGTTCTGCCACTTGAGAGATATTCAGTTGTCACTGCACTTTGGAGTGGCAGTTATGTATTGTATATTATAACACCAGGTTGAGTCAAGAACTGATAAGGGCTCTTTTGATATTCAGATCTGGTTCAGATACTAACCTACTTTGTCCCACTTATTTAAGTGATTGATATACCAAGTGGACCGCAATGTATATTTGTGCATCATTAGGAGATACTGTATTTGGATGATTTGATTAATTCATTAGGATGATTTGATTATTCATTTGGGTGATTTAATTGTTTCTTGATGCACCGTGCAGTTCATCATACAACAGTAAGTTATGTGGATTTTTTTTTTTTCATGGAAAGGAGTAATTCCTGGAGTATCTGCCTTTGATCATCTTACCTTTTTCCTTACAGTTCAGCTAAACGTCCAGAAGAGTGTGAATTTGAATTATAATCATAACCAGCTGCATTTCCATTTCTAATTGGTTAAATAGTTTCTTCAACTATTGTGTATGTGTAAAACTTGTGGGTCATTATCATTGTCTTTATTTTTGTGTTTATGAAATATGTTTGTCATGCAGCTGATATAGCCCTCTACTGAAGCTAAAAGACCTTACTACAAAACTAACTGGATTCTAGAGCAATTCAAGGAATTGTTAAATAAAAGTTACATTTATCTCAGGGTTTTTCTTCATTTATCTCAACGTTATCCAACGTTTTTATAGCAATCATGCTGTCAGCAACTTTCACACTGACAGAAAGACAGAAATTGGGTTGGGGTAACAGTCCCATATGAATTATAGGAACAGGATGATTTACTCACTCATTAGTCATTGTCATAGCTACCTATATCATAAAGCCCAATGTGTTATCTTCACTGATAACCAAATTTGTGAAGAAGGACCTAAGTTAGGTGTGGTATACTGTGGACCAAGAAACGGATTCTGTTATGTACACGCCGATCAGGCCTCAGTTGTGAATGTTAGGATTAGTAGTAATAGTAGCAACCAGTCTTTCAATTTATGTGGGTATATATTTTATTTGTTTGTCTTGAGTTATACTATACTGTGCATTAGATTTGCTCTTATGAGCCCCTGGTGATAGATTAGTATCAAACACTACTGATGGCCACTCCAGGAATGTTCAACAGTCATGAAATGTAAAATGATAAAGGAGATACATGTGATTTTAAGCTTCAGCAGCTGTCCTGCAAAATGAGCAGGGAACTTCGATGATATATAACAATGTACAGGTATACATTGAAACATTTGAGCTGATCTTGCCATTTAGCCAGTCCTTTATTTTTTTTTTCGTTCCCGCAGATTAGTTCAAGTCTTTGATACCACTGACATCAGCAGGCATGTCAACCCAGTCACAAGACGTCAGTGATTCCAATCAGAACACATCTGCTGCGGCTGATCCTCGCAGCACATCCTGTATCAGCAATGACAACCACAGTGACTCCACGCCATCATTACACACTACACTCGTCAGTGAGGCTCAGCACATTAGCAGTAACAGCACCTCTTGCAACAGGCTAGACACTTGTCAGGAAACCTCTGCCATAGTGCCCCATACTGCTCCTGATCAGGTGCTTAAGAGTACAGAACTCCGGGCACACAGTCCTCATGATCAGTCCCCAGCAAGTCAGTCCCCGGGACGATCATCACGGACAGCCTTCTCTATGGACAGTGAACAGCAGGTACGAGATCGCTATACTGGATTCCGGCGGCTGTCAGAACCACACATGACCTCCCCTAGGCGTGTCCTATCACCATCTGGGGAGCTAACAGTGCCCTTATATTTCCGAGGCAAAGGAGTGTTGATCACTGGGGCCACTGGGTTTATTGGCAAGGTGCTTGTAGAGAAGTTACTGCGCTGCTGTCCAGAACTGGAGCGTGTATACTGTCTAATACGGCCCAAAAACAAGCAAAGCATTGAAAGTAGATTGGAGGAAATCACCAGTTCAAAGGTAAATCTTTTAGTCCTCTCCTTTTTTAGTGCAGTATTTTTTGCTTTTTCTTTTATCTTCAGTTTCTTTGCCCAGATAAAATGGTGAGACTTCAAATCCTTGCAGGCAAACAAAACAAAAATTTTAAAAAATCTGTTCTGAGTGTCTCAGATGTTCCCTGACTTCTTGACAAAGGAAGTCTGATGTTAGTTTACTTGTCTTTTCATTTGTTTACATCACTTTGTCTCTCATGTAACAGTGAGTGGTCGAATCACCCTCATATCAAAACATATTAAGAGAATAAAAGTGGTGTCTAACTTCTTAAAAAAGGAAATCTGGTGTTTAGCCTTACATTATGCACCTGAAAAAAAAACCGTTGAGATAACCTCCATCAGGAGGTTGAAAGACATATATAGATCGTAACGTAACCTGAAAAATCATGAAAATGCAGAAATTTTCTGTCCATAACTTTTTACCTCTCAGCTATGAACTTGCAGTATACTACAACTTGCATGGAATTGAAATGTTTCACTCATAAACAAAACAAAAAAATCTTCTTCAGTTCAAGGAAAGTAAGAAAACCAAGGAGGATGAAAATTGGTGTGTATTTATATCTTAGGTTTAGAACAATAGCCTCTTCCACTGTCAAGAAAATCAGCAGCCATTGGTCTGAATCAGTGGTCCCGGACCTTTTTTGGTCGCCGTGGACCATTCAACGTTTGACTATTTTACTGCGACCAGAGGGGGGCTAGATAGTGCTAAGTATCCATACGTCAAATCTGTGCATGTGTTAAAACATAAAATATCTTGAATAAAAATAGATTTCTGTCACCGTGATTTGCGTGACAAGTAGCATAATAACAAAAGGAAAATAAAAAAATCCTTAGACTCAGAATAGTAATAGAGATTATTTCTATAGCGCTTATCCCCATAATTATAGGCTCTAAACGCTTTACAGTCTATTATTACCCCAACAGACCCGTAGAAGACATTCATAATAATATTGCTCTCAGCTTCCTGGAAAGCATACAAGGCAGCTGACTGTTAGGCGCCCAATCCTTATCAGTCTAACAATATCAATCACTGTCTATATTCAAACCTGGGTGGAGTCAGGAAATGTGGGTAAATTCCCGAGGACAAAATGTCTGGACCTGTCAGGATTTTAACCCGAAACTTCATATCCCAAGTCCGATGGCCCAACTGCAAGGCCACGAACACCACAAATAAAATGGAAATGGTTAACTATTTCTTGTGCGGCCCGGTACCCTTTGATCCACGGACTGGTACCAGTGGTTGGGGACCACTGGTCTGAATGACACTGTATTATTATTAGTTTCGTTGTGTTTTTGGTTATCAAGAGCAGTCAACCCTCACGCAAACATGAACACTTCAGAAGGACAGAAGAGGAAACTTCCCTCTTGCCTCAGGCTTGGCAGATTATAAATATTTTATAGAACCTCAATAAAACACTAGACGAAAGAGGAAAGAGAAAAGGGGTATAATAAAGCTTACAGAGCCTCAGAAAATGGTTGAGTTAACCATGAAGGAACCTACCTAACCAGTCAGTGTTGTTATATTGCCTTTCAACTCTGATCTTGCGGATGGTTATCTCACTATCACTGTAGTCACTATCATTCTTATACATGTAATTTCTTTTCTGAAAAGCATACTTTGTAGTGTGATAGTAGTTGTATGATACCATCTCAAGACATGAAACAAAATAAAAGACTCGATTCATTCAATGTAATAATTGTAATAACAATAAAGCAGTTCTATAGCGCTTATCCTGTAAAGTACAGGCTCAAAGTGCCTTAAATTAATTATCACCCTGATAGACCAAAAAAAAAAAAAACGTTCTCAGCCAGTTACCAGTTAGCTGCTCAAATCCTTATCACTAACAGTATCATTCACTGTCTGTAGTAGGGTACCTATGTAAACCTGGGTCGAGTCAAGAAATGTGTGTAAACTGTCGTTCTCAAGGACAAAATGTTGAGACCAGTCAGTTTTTTAGCCCAAAACTTTAGATCTGGAGTCTGACAGCCCAACGACTAGGCGACCAACACCACACAATCAATAATTATATATATGATATTTATCAGTCATGTAACTGTTTATCATAGAAACTCTGACTCTTCAGTACCATCCACTGACAGTCCCTATGATTTCATCTTGTGAATGTGATTTTGTTGCCGGATCTAAATGTACCGGGAGAACAGGTTTTCGGTATCCAGATTTTAAAATAGGAATCTGAACTTTGTGAACATAAGGGATGGGGGATAAAATGTAAGTTGAAAAAAAAAAAGAAGTGGCAGACTTTGTATATCAGGTGATGGCCCCATGTGCCGGCATATCTGAGTGCAACAGTCCTGTTGCCATTTTTGACCGTCGCCATTGCTCAGTAGAAACACATCGACACTCCCCATTATGATTTGCAGGTATACCAGCCACGACGGCTGGACTGGCAGTTGTTCTCAAAACCTGGTGCAGACGTACGTCAGTTTTCATTCCCCTTGCCAGATTGTTTTTATAAGGAAATGCACAAGATAGGGCGTTTGTTGGAAAGAATGGAAAAGGTGGCGTGCATGGGATGGCATGGGGGAGGGGGGGGTGGAGATAATTCCAGGCATTTTTATTCCTGAGAAGTTTTAACATAATCACCTCTTTCCACAACTCGGCACATGAATATGAAGAATGCAGATACGTAAATATTATATAAAAATAAATACTATTAAAGGCCGTTGTTTGTGTGTGTGTGGGGGGGGGGGCTGCATTTGCAAAGTCGCGGATTCGAATCTTACCATGAGAACAGGACAGATTTGATCTTTTTTATCTCAGTCTCCTAGTTTATTGGATAGGGAAGCCTGATATCTCGCCGCCTTGTATAACGTAAGTATAAGCTCCTTCCCTTCCACCACCACCACTACCCCCACCCAAACATACACAAACACTATGTTTGTTGCGTTTATTGTTTTTGAAGGTCGCTTGGCAGTAGTTAATTGAAAATCTGCCCGAGGAAAGATTTCTCAAACACCCCAATTTTGTGCTCGGATATCCTCTGACCAGAACCAGACACGCCTACAAGGCCATAACAATCCTAATACACACAAGTATTATTTTCAGGATTTAAAGGCCACATCGAAAGAAAAACTTTTGGTCACAGATCGCCGGCTGGTGCAATAGCTGGGAGGTCGACGACCGTATCTGCAGTGTTTCCGGCCGTAGCCGGGTTCTGTTTGCCGATGTAGGTCGGGTGATTATAGCGGGGAAACCTTCATACTTAGTCCCACGAACACACTTTGGTAAAACGCCTTCTCTCTCTCTCTCTCTCTCTCTCTCTCTCTTTCTCTCTCTCTCTCTCAAGAAAACATACGGCTTCACTTCATTCTCTACAAAGAGCATTTTATATAACCTGGCGATCACAAAATTACGTCGTGATTCTCGCTTTACAAAATGCGGTTTGTTCAACATGGAGATTTAACAACTAAATTGCGATTTTCTCGGATCAAATTTTTCTTAGACATTGCGTTTTTCAAGAGTATGCTGTTAACCTTGTCGAGGGTCGATGGAATGTTGGCTGGGGTAGGATGGTGAAAGAGAGGGGGGAGGGGGGGAGTCCTTGGTTGAGAAATGTGATCAGCAGTGACAGCTGAACATGAAGCATGGAGAACTTTTTTAAGGGAAATTTTAAGCTCATAGTCAGAAGTCAGCAAGAACTGGGTCGATAGAGCGGAAATCAAGTACATGTATTGTGACAACGGGCGCCACCAAATTTCAGAACGGCGGTATAATTATTGCCACCACGTTTGTATCTTTGTATTGTATATTTTCTGAGCATGTTTCCACTGAAAGTGTCAATAGAAAGATGATGTTTTTTGTGTGTTTTTTCTCAGAAGTAACAGTACATGCCTGAAGGCAAGATAAGCACTGCTAACTGTACTGAATGTTTAGTTGGAGAAAGGAATTGTAACATCGTTATAATGGTCCAGCATTTACCAGATGACACTCTAGAAAATTTGGCAACTAGAAGGCAACATTTGCCAGAGCTCTTCTTTTTTTGGGGGGAGGGGGGGGGGCATTTTTGTAATCAATTCGAAACCGGTTTTGTGACTGTACTTGTCTAGAGCCTGTTGAATGAAATTGCACAGTGCATGTAGATGATTTTTTAGTTGTTCTAAGTTACGTGTGACATTTTGTACTGCCAGTCAAGCCCGCAAGTTAACGCTCAAGCCTACAACACGTTTAGATCTAGATCTAGTACACTTTGGCGAACGTCTTTTTTTTTTTTTTTAACAGTTCCATGTGACAGAAAATCAGATTTACCTTTGAGCGTTCTCACTCTTAAGTCAAGCATGTGACGAATGAAACACATTATTACCCCTAGACAACGAAGTATATCTAAGGTGATTGATAATTAAGATAATTTTTAACATCGTGGGACAGCCAGATTAACCCCCTCAGCGGCCGAGGGTATGTAAGTACATGTACTAGTGAAAAGCCCGCCATCGACCTTCCGGCACATCTCCTTTTTCTCTCCTTTGTTTCTGTCTTCTGTCCGTCTCTATTTCCTCTCTCCTTCTTGACGTGCAAACGTTTCTTACCGTGTTTGGCACAGAATAGTTGAGATGGTGCTTACAGACCTCAATACAAACAAACAATTATATTTGAATAGATATATCTACAATTAAACCGCGATGAAAAAGAAAGTGTTTTATTAAAGTGCTTCACCTTTGACCTCAGGAAGTGTGGGGAAACTCAGTGGATGAAAACTAGATCTATGGCATACCCACCCATTCCAAGCTCCCCAGTGATACATGAAGGATGACTTTGGCTGCTGGCATTAAAATATATTCATCGGTTTTTATAACAGTTTCGGCAACGAGAAGTTTTTTTTTTCTTTTTCTTTTTTTTTAATATTCTTTTCAGAATTCATATCCTTTTCCTGCTAATGTTCTGAAAGTTGATAAGTTGCAAGTTGAAACGAAGTTAGATTGCAGTAGAGTTCTTTTGCACACGGGTTAAACCAGGCATCTCTACCTCAAACGCCAGGAATTCGTTGAGCTCCTAAACAGTCTGCATCATCGTTACTATACTCCTCATGGAATTCGACCTATCAGCATGCTTTTTTTTTCCCCGAAAGTCATACGTCTATTACCGCTGATCAGGACAAATTGTCAAAATGCGATGATAATCACGTGTCCTATTTAACTCAGCGCATGATAGCCTTGCCTATCAGGGTGTCATCGTTTTTAATTTGGAGTGGTTTACGAGTTAAAAGAGAATGGGCTGGAGGAGGTGGGGGGGGGGGGGGGGGGGGGGGGGGGGGGTT
>JBCAUA010072222.1:0-10987 GCA_038406235.1 Peronia verruculata
CGACATTTGCCCCTCTTCTAAAAATAGACGCACGAAATTTCCGGGCGATGGGCTTAATCGAGACTCTACTATTCTGAGTACAATTTACATTATTATTTTCAAACAATGACAATATGGATCACCGCCATTATTCAGATAGAATCCCCTGTATCTCCAATCGGTCACAGTTTCCTCTCTCTCCCACGCCCAAATAACGGAGACCTCGCGTACTTGCATAATCAGTCGTGACCCGAGTTAATCCTGAGCAAGAGCGACACGCCGTTTCCAGCTCAGAGGTCATTACCATCGAAACATGACACTTGGAGACGGCATGACCACGCCAAATGTTCACTTTCTCCAGCATCGCAACCTTTTATGACAGACTGCTATAGCACTGATAGTAAATAACAATTGTGAAAGAAAAATCATTGAAGGTTCAGCTGACACAGTCATCAGTCATAGAGCCTCTCAAAGCCATTTAAAATAATTAAATTATTCTTCCTTTGTGCCCCCTCTGTTTCTCCCACTTCCTTCCCCTCCTTCCTGTATATATACATATTTTTTTTAAGCAATAAAATACAGATGGTCCGCAGCAAACCTCATCTTTCTCCCAGTACTCGTCTTCCCCTCAGTATTTCCTCTCAGTTAGTACCGGCTCATGGAGTGGCCTGAGTGAGAATATAGACACCCAAACATGTACTGTCGAACAGCATAATATTATTATGTACCTTAACTTCAAACTTTTAATATGTAATGTTTCATACATGTACAGTTGCTCTGTCTTTTCGCCTTGTCTGGAAATCAAACTAGCCAAGCAAGTTGTTTATACGTTGTATAGCATTCAATACTCCTCTGTTACTTCCTATTAAAACGTCATTTTCCATTTGCAAAGGGTTCATAAACTCACGATAAAGCAAGACGGTTACCCGGCAACAAAAGACGCCATTATCTCTGATCCCGTTCAAAAGCTGACCTCAGCAATTATCCAAGCATTGAGCGTAAGTGCTATCTCCACTGTTAAAAAGAGGGAGGCGCGGGGGGGGGGGGGGGGGTAACATATTCATAGGGAAATACTAGCTGTTAGTCCATGAGAGTAACAAACATGACTGGAGCTCCAGCAGTAAATGGAAGTTTTATACTGGGTTTGTTGTGGAAACTGAACACTTCAAATCTTCTCGTCTATATAACAAATGTGAAGATCGCTGTCTCAGTTATTTAACATTAATAATGCCTGCATCAGTGCACAAACCTGGGCAATGCAAGTGAGTGATATAAGGTAGAATAATTCCATTCCAGCTGTGGAACTGTTTTGCCAGGCCAGCAGCTGGATATTTCAAGAAAAAACTGACATCACTTGCTGCCCATTTATGCTCATATCCAAACGAAATTATGTACATGAGAAATACAGACCTTGCAGAGACAGTGTCAATGTTTCTCGCTAAAAGAGTATTTGTTCAGTTCAAGATCTCCCTCTCTCTGTGTGTCTCTGATTTTTCTCTCATTAAAACAAGAGGTCAGCAAGACCCAAAGCTGAATCTGTATAATAAAACGCAGCATAGACTTAGGGAATATCTTCAGTCCATATAAAACATTAACATCAGCATGCTCCTTGTCTGAGAGCAAACAAACATCCCTTATAAAGTATAAGGATACATAATGTCTATAATATATATACTCAGACAGCCAAGAGGACACGGCCAGGTACAACCTCTTAGTGATTGCTTTTACTGATGACATGAACTAAATCAGTAGGAGTGCGCTGCATGAACGAGCATCACAAAACTGCTACAAAATGTACAGCGTGACAGAATAGTTGAATCTTATACTTCTGGCTGAACACAGTGCACAAAGGTTCCCAGGCATAATTTTGAGTTACACGATTATGTCAGTGTGTGGATGTGGATGTGTCCCTGTGTACATGTGTGTGTATGTGTGTGTGTGTGTGTGTATGTGCGTTTGTGTGTGAGAGAGAGAGAGAGACAGACAGACAGATAGGCACAGAAGCGGATACAAGGATACATGAAAAGCGAGTTGGCATGCGCACAACATGGGAACACTGAGTCCTAGTATTTGGTCAGGTCCACCTAGGGATAAGATTAGCACCAGAAATCCGCTAAATAAGCTGGATTAATGTGTAGTGTCTGAGAATAGGGTCGGCATAAACAGCTCTGAGCAGGTATGAAAGAAGAAGTCAAGTTTTTCTATTCTTTCAAAAGGGGGTCTCAAGCGCCGACAAGCACGCCGTAAAAAATGCTTAGACAGCATTGTACACATAAAATCGCATGCATGTGCACGTCATAGCACATGATCACGCGAGCGATTATGTAGCGTAGGTACGGCGATACAAGACAAAAATAGTCTACCTCCTATTCACCACAGACGGAGGAACAGACACTATGGATAAACATCATCCTTACCGACGCCCTCTACATTCCAGACCTAAACATCCACTTGAGAATGAATATATCATTCTTTTACAGTGGGGAGAAGGAAAACCCCATAGAGTTAAATAACCAATTTTCTGTGAAGTTCAAAGTTTTGACGGGTGGGCGCAGTGCTTCGCAAATCTTCAAAATGAGGTTCTTCTCACAATATGTGGCCGAAATGTGGCAGACTAGATCTACACCTTAGCTCACCTGCGTAATATGAAATATCCCCCCCCCCCCAAATTGTGGGCGACAATGAGAATGAGAATTGTAATTTAAAATTTGTTATTAAAATGAGGCCATGATTTTTTTTTTCTTTCTTTCACGTTCACCTTCACCCATCCCTTCACTTGTGCCGATGTTGTTGGGACGCCTTCGAAGATGAGGCCACTAACGTCATCCAGTCTTTTCTGTCCTCCACTGCACACTGGGAATCTTCGCATAACGAAGAAGAGTGTTTACTTGAAAACATGAAATGTCATTAAAAAACCATATTATTATCACACAGTCGAGATTTTTTTTTTTATTTTAATTTTCAAAATAAATTTTTGAATAATCACAAAATTAGACAATTTGAAAACTGGGAGTCACTGCGAGACCCACATTTTTATAGCTCACTGGCTTGCCTGGGCAATTCAAGATGGAAGGGCTAAATTTTACTTTGTTAACTTTCAGGGGTAAAACAAAATTATGGCCTAGGCTATTGCCAGCAGGTGGTCAAAATAGTCCAACTGGTCTATTGCTACAATACTTTGCCACGTGGTGAACTGAACACACTAAACTAATTACATGTATCAACTTTATTGTCCAGGACAGAAAGGTGTGCAGGAGGTGACGGGGACGGGCAGGTAGGTCATACTACACAATCATGTACTATGCAGCTGTAGAGAGACGGCCTGGCCAGCTACAGCAGGTTTGAGGTTGGCTGTTGGAGAACGTAAGATTGCAGCATGCTAGCAAGAAAAGTCGGTGTCCAAGTCAGACCTGACAATGCCGGCTGAGTAAACATGGGGGAAACTATGTGGGCAACACTCCAACTAGGTCATAGGGGTGACTAAGAAATCAGAGTCACAGACGACGCACGCAGAAAAAGCGAAGGGACTTTAGGAAGAGGGAAGGGTGCGGGAGAAGGACGAAAACGGCCTCATACTGTCTGATGAAAGAGAAAAGGAACGAGGGAGGGGGGGGTTGAGGGGTGGAAAGATGGAGGGTGACCTGTCTGAATTATCCTGAGGAGTGAGAGATAGCGGGCCCGGAAAATTCTGAGTGGATGAGTGTAGGACAAACCATTACGACATGGGCAGGCACAACTTGCAGGTAACCTCGAGGGATACGTGCAAGTAGAGGAAAGAGGCGGCGGTAGGAGACAGCGGAAAAAGCATCTACTTCTGCAGCATACCTTTCCTCTCGTCCCGACTGGAGAAAAATACAGTCTGTGTTTACACTGGCTGGTGTGGCTGAGTACCTGTATCAATGTTTGCTCTGTGTATCAAGAGGGGAAGCCGCCTGATTTATGCGATTGAATTAGCATGTGGGTGTACTGCATAGTTAGATTTATAAAACTTGGCTAAATGACCAGCAGACACTAGGACGACGAGGCTTTATATTTTTATATTACCCACTATGTACGGAGACCGTCCATACATTGTTGAGTGTGATGCGCGATTCGTCTTTATCCACACACACTTTTAGCCTAGTTGGAAAACCCAGTTGTCCAGGTGTAGAGCACAGAATGTTTAACAATGACGTTCATGACTTCTTCCTCCCACGGTGTACAGCATACCATGATCGGATGCTGTGTGGGGAACACTGAACATCACTTTCATCTCCTTTCTTAATTTCCCTTGTCCTCTTTCCTGGGGTCATCCATTCCTAGCTATTACGTAGGTGCTCACCTAACACAACTGTTTCCATAATTACAGGAGAGCATGCCTCACCGTGACACAACACATGGAACTGACGACCCTCGGTTCGCATGAAGACACTGTAGAAGAGTCTTAGGGGAAGACGTACGCGGTTCAAAAATAGCACGTCGGGTTTGCTTTGCTGGTCCATATTTGCCTACACGGTGCAGGTTTGTGTGCTAAGGTTGAGGTCAACTTCCCTTGAGATCCTGTGTTGACAGGTCAGGTTTCTGACATGTCGTTAGCAAGCGGGTTAAGCATGCACATGACACTCTCCATCACAAAAGCTTGATTAATAGACAAAATGGATAGTATCACCACAGCAGGAAGAGGCTGAACATGGATGCCTACAATGATTTATCACAAACAAAATTTTAAAGAAGGTAAGAATGGAGACGAAAGCCTACCAGTTTAAACACTGAAATGAGGGTGCAGGTTATCTTGAACTTCTTCATTGAGCGCATGAGACTTTCGCCACACACTAGTCACTCCACAACCCCCCCCCCCCCCCCGCCCTTTACACAAAATGATATCAAATAACCTGTCTCATTAATAAGATTTTCTATTGTAAAATTGTCATTCTTTTACTTCCGGCTTCTTCTCCTAGGTACTTGGCAAAACTAAATAATCATCAAGCTGAGAAGTGAGAGTAGAGGATTGTCCTGGGTGCCACCGACAGTAAAATAATTTCTGTCATCTGTCCTAGCGCCTGTCATGTCACATACAGTCCAGAGATCTTTATTTTTTTCCCTTGCAGACCGACAGATTGCATAAAGATGAACGTCATGTTCTGGCAAGAGTTGTCATCACCAGTATTCTGTACAATGGGTGATTGGTCGATATAGTAAAACACAAATCACAGGAGAACTAAGACTGTCATCAACATAATCCCGAACATGTAACAACATTAAAAGAAATGACGAGCATAGTAGTAATAATAAAATAATTCTGAAGGAATGGAGCAAGAAAAATAAAGGAGGAGAGGGGACAATGTTAAAAAAAAAAAAAATGACTGTAACAGTTCAGAATCATAAGTGCCATCTAGTTTATAATTGGAGTATAAGGCAACACTCTTGTCTACTATCGCTTCTTGAATGAGGTACATGTATCTGAGTCGATACTGTAGAGCACAGCCCAAGCCAAAAGTCCCTCACGAATCATACCCGTGCACTAAACCCCCAAAAAAGGACGTTGCAATAATGATGCTCAATCTGGGAAAGAAATGAATAGCCTACCTGGTGATGCTGTCAAACGTGCACAGAGACGGCTTGTCATCGGCATCCAAACAAATTTTGAGGTTTTAAGTTACCTTCTCAGGTTGTGACAACCTATACTGTTGTTCCTTAGCTGTTTCACAAAGACAAAGAAAAGTTGCCTTGTTGCTGCTAGCTTTCTGGGACTTGCAAGAGAGATTGCCAATATGACCCAATAGATATTTATTGTTCCTACCAACGGTAGCTGAAAATTGCATCAGGTTCTTCTGGAAGGAAAACAATTTTACTGCGTTCATGGCAAGGAAAAGAGTTCTCTTTAATTTTCTGTATGTTTTTTTTTTTTTAAGTTAAATTGTCATCATTCGCCTTTAAAATGCTTTTTGTACCAGCGATCCCCTCCTCACCCAAAAGCTTGAAACCAATGCGACCCCCCACACCCCCTCTACTATCAGCAGCTTGATTTACATTTTATTTTCTGTGGCGGAGAGGGAAAAAAAAAATCATAAAATAAATTTATCCCAAGCCACTTCTAGCAAGGCTAGCGACCCCCATGCCATGGCTTAGCGATCTCCAAGGGATTGCGACTCATTAGCTGGGAACCCTGATTTAGAGGAATGGTAAAGATTGAACATAGATGGAAAAAAGTTGCTTTTTACTGTGGTAGTTTTGTTGTTGTTTTTGGTATGTGTGTTTCTCAAAGTGGAGAAATCACAAAAGAGTTAGATCTGCATCTTTCATCAGTTGTGAAAGAATGCATACTCAGGAAAGAGCACTAACATTGTGGGCATTAGCTGGCAGCATCTTCCATTGAGCAACTTTTAGAGTTCTAGGAAGAAAACTACTAACCAGTATGACAACTGTAAGAGCGTTTATCCAGTTATGGTTGTTACTGGCTTTCTTAGGCCGCTAAATAAAAATGAAGATAATAATAAAAATAAAGATAAAAAGATAAAATAAGCCTTAAATCAGTAGTGATCCCTTCATCGAGCCTTCAAGCTAAAAATAAAAGAAGATTCCAAACGTCAGAGAAATACACAGTCTGTAGGGACGTTAAAGTATTTTAAAGAAAATATTCTATTCTATCTTGTCTATAAGTCTGTTCGTTTTGGGCCTGTATACCAATAGTTTCTCAATAGATTATTTCCTGAATTCAGACTTCGCTTGCAATATTGTACTCCTTTGGAGGCCATGTGGGTCTAAAATGTAACCACACAACAACACCAACAAATAAATGATTTTGAAAAACATCTCGTACACGCACATAGCAAAACAAGAGGAAGCATGTAAACACATTCACGAATAACTGAGTTACAGAACATAAATTCATTCAGTCCATGCCTGAGCTGCCGAAATGCTTCATCTGAACGAATGCCTTTATGATGCGTCGCTACGAGAGCCTTGAACTGCCATTTAACCTTTTGACAGCCCTCATAATGTATAGCCAACTACCCTGGTCCCTGTTAAAGAAAGAAATATTGAGGTAGGAAAGAAAGAAAAGAGAGAGCAAATGATAAAATTTAGTTTTATCTCTTCGCTCATCTGTGCAGTAAAAGAGAACAGAAATATATCTGGAAATATACGTTTTGATATAATAATAACTTGCAGCCATACAATCATTAAAAAAAAAAGGGTTTCTCGAGAGAAATAAATGCTCCTCATTAATCATTCTAGCATACTACATCATTAATATGAAAACAATGCGATGGACTACAATAATAATTCATAATTTGTTGGACAAAAAGAAATGGCAGTCTCAACAGACAGTGTTCATGCCACATTGCGACGATAGCAACACCTTTCTCGATGGATTCCAAAAACTCAATAATGCTCTCGTTGTTCTAAAGTATCAAGAAGATTGTGCAATATTCTGCCAGGGAAATGAATGGATCGGTGCCGGCTTTGATGATAAGTTCTGTCCTCTACTGAATAAATGTTGATAAACATAAACTGCCTGCTGGCTGAGGCTATGCACATGTGCAACTGCCAGAGATATTTATAGCAGCTCTACAATCTGGGCTCTGGCTAGAGAGCTGTCCTGCAGGAATCATGTTTGGTGTATGAAAGAGTGGCTAGGCGTGGAAACCGATTTCACACCACGCAAATGGAAAAACCATCGGCCCTCTTGGCTCTTAAATTAGGCACATCTCTGCGAAGCTTGACTTTCTAGATATGCAGCCAAGGCTGTCGGAAATGTATATCTTTAATCTGCAGTCAGCTCTAGAGACGCTCGAGAGAAAGTATGCGACACTGAAAGCGTCTGTGACGCGTCCTTAATAAGCATACACATCAGTTTAATACAAACTGGTAGAAAGAGAAAAATGCAATTCCGTCGATGTGACTGCGCAGACGAGCCACCAAATTCAAATGCTTGCGGGGAAACTGTTATGATATACATATCATTTCTATAAATAATTATGTCTCAATAAGCTACTCATATTTTTCATACTTTTTACACAGAACTATCAGAGTCTTCTTGTATCCTCAATATAATAATTATGCAATATTGTACCGAGTCTGCCACTGAGTAAATAAATAAATAAATAAAAATGAAAGCACAGAGACAGAGCTCCAGACCTGCAAGGAAATTAGAACCTTACAAATAGGCTAAGCGGATTACATGACTGTTATGCTCATGGAGTACAATTCTATCTAGGTTCATTGTTGCTAGCATGAAGTACCAGTTTCTGATATGCATGTTCATTTGCGAGTGTGGGCATTTGTTTTTGCCATGGGCTTGAGCAAATCTTTTCCCAAACAAGAAGGCACTTTTTAGACCGATGAATGAATTAATTCTTCATCCTTGGCAGCTTCAAGACAAGCCTGACTAGACTCGCACTGTTCGTCTCTTGACCTTGTCTAACATAGCCATCTCTTTCCTACCTGAACTGCTTCCTCTCCTTCCCGACTATCCTAGCCCATCTCATATCATTTTCTCCACCCTCTATAAGTTATGAGAGAGAAATAAAACTTCATTTTTGTATTTTTGTTCGTCTAGCCTATTTCCTGTTCTTTTCGCACCTCGGTCTCATTAGGTGCCGGACGTATATGCTTTACAGAGATCATGTGAATGCAGCTGAGAGAAAAAGGAGAAAATAAGGAAGAAAACGCAACCAAGTTTCAAGGGATGGGTTAAATAAGGTAAGACATAGAAGAAGCGGTCTGCTTCCAATTTCATCGATAAAAGCTGAGGTAAACGAATCCCTTCCGGTCTGAAGAGAGAAACGTGATTTTCTGGAATGAAATCCAAGCAATGCCGTATGCTCTTGTTGTTGGAAAGGCACGTATTATAGTCGTGGGAACGACAGACTAGTCCGAAGGTTCACTAGTCCGAAGGCTCACATTTATGAGGCCCACAAGTCCGAATGTTCATTAGTTCGAAAGTTCACATTATGAGGATTGTTAACATTCATTTGTGTGTGTACAGTCAAAATATAAAACACCACATTATCTTTCTGAATGAAAACAACTGAGTGTTTATTTGAGAATATTCTTCGATTTGGTTCCTACAGGAGTGAAAAATGAACGCACGCACTAACGCACACACATCCACACACACATCCACACATACACGCCCAAAATAATAATAATAAAAAAATCAAATGTATTATCCTTTGTTAATTCAAAAATTAAATACAGCATTGTCTTTTTCATTGAAAATAACTGATATTTTTTTTTATGGGAATATTCTTCGATTTGCTTCCCACAGGAGTGAAAAATGCATGCACGCACGCACGCACGCACGCACGCACACACACACACACACACACACACACACACACACACACACACACACATACACACACACACACAAAATAAAAGCAAGATACATTTAATAATGTTTGTTCAGTCAATAAATAAATAAATAAGCACCATATTGTCTTCTTGAATGAAAATAACTAAATTTCTTTGTTCTTCGGACCAGTGAACCTTCGGACTAGTGAACTCTCCCCATAGTCGTTTTCTGCAGTCCACGAAAGAGTGAGGTCACTTAGGTAAATTACGTCACTGTTTCTCTTCCCCTCCACCAGCCAAAGGGATTTTATGAACATACCAATGGAGAGTTATTATAGCCCAATTACGCAAGTCCCTTCCGATATACAATACAATAATGAACTCGGTCACAGTGAAAAGTCTTACGGATAGCACAGATGGATCACGCTTTTCCCATTTCATAGATAAAAAATACTTTCACAATATTGCAGTATTTCTTATTTATTCTTTTTGAAGTTTGATTGACAGGAGTAGTTTGAATCTGAGGAATATCTCGTTGAAGCACTGTTACTCATTGTTATAGACAACATGCTGTAAAATATACAGCGGGTAGCTGAGTGGCTTATGTTTATACTGATTTCACAATAATTATGGGCATTTTCTCCTCACTCTTCTGAAAAACAAACGTTCTTGATTTCACTTCTGTGGTAAAACTAGGACAGATCTATCAATAAGAATATCGCATTATATTATTTATCGAATAGTGAGATTCACGCAGGTTGAACCTATGCAAACGGCGAGACGAAATACCAAATATGTTCTAATAAACTACTTAGTTTGGACACACACACACATACACAAAACTATCCCAGACTGCACCCATTATTCTTTTTATTTGGAGTTCCGCAGTCTACTACCCACTTTTGAAAAAAAATAACACGTTGAAGTTTATGCTTATCACCCAAGATAAACACATGGGCAGATATTGAAGAATACAACAAAAAGCCGACATTCCAAAGATGCATAGGCTTAACTTACGAAACCGCCATTGCAATGAGGCATTTCTTTCTTTTTACGAATGATCTATGGAAACACTCAATCAAGGCAAAACTGCTGATTTATTTCCATAGCCATCTATTTCAAATTCAAGATTGAGAAGCGCTAAGGAGGTGCAACAGCCAAGACCAAGTGCTTCTTCTATCGACCTCTCTGAAATCCTCCTGTATCTTTAATGACTTTTTGTTTTACACACTAATGCTTTTTCAGGCACTCGAAGTGTATTTTTATACATACAAGACAACTGTTCTGCGTTCAAGTTTCATTTCACTAGCGACTGAAAAATGGGAGTTTCACTTCTGCAGAGACAGAAACGATTTATTTCAAAATGAATGCATGCCTGTAAATATTCCATTGTACAAAAACCATCCAGATAAAAGCACATTGTTTCCGTGCTGAGAACCTCTATTTCTGCATTATATTTTTTTCTTCTGTCTTTGCATGGTTGAGCGACGGACAAATGGCAATTACACTGCTTTTCACCACGTAAACTCAGCATTTGTTTAAAACACCTTTCATACTTCAGTAAATCTGCTGACAACTCCAGTATTTGGTTAGATGCATTGTTACCGACTGAGACTGAAGAGCTTTTATTATCGTGAAACATTAGTTTGTCACGGCTCTTCTTCAATACATCAAAATAATGGCAAAAACAATGTCACTTGTACTCTCCAAATCACCATGAGGTGTAAGGGGG
>JBCAUA010072244.1:0-10986 GCA_038406235.1 Peronia verruculata
AGATAGATAGATAGATAGATAGATAGATAGATAGATAGACAGACAGACAGACAGACAGACAGACAGACAGACAGATATTAGTTGACTATCGTGAAGGATAAAGTTGACCATAGCTCATACCTAGGACCAGCCTCTGAGACTTACAAGGACAGTTGGGAGAATGATTACACTGACATGAACAGATTGGCCAAGACAGCTCTCTTAGGGCCCTGAAATGTCAAAGACAGCAATGAAATCCGGTCCTAGACCTTTGTTCAGCTGTTTACTTTATTGACTATTTTCATCGTACAGAGCTTACCGAGGACCGTCACCCGCTCATCAGACCTACATGTTAGGGTTAGGGTGGACTTGCACTGGTCGAGGGTCCCAGCAGGTTAAGCCAACGGGGTTGTTTTATTATTTGGTGTCCGTGCGGTGAAAATAGCCTACCCAACTATTATCACCGCACGGTGAAAGTAGCGTCTTCCTTACTTTATATTTACTATAAGGACAAACTCTGACGTACACAAGCAGCTGCATACTGGAGAGTCGCTGTAACGCTCGAATGCTAAATTCGTTCTGATCTTCATTAGCTTTTGCTTTTCCATTTAGCTTTGGCTGCTGTCTTTTTCAAACTTCTCTCTCAGTTTTGGTACTAGTACAGATAATTCCCCGTTAGGGTTACATTCCCAACTCCTCGGTGGTCAAGCGCACGACTAGCCGCCATTCGATAAAAGTATCACTGCTTCGAATCCTATCAGGGAAATGTAATTTTCGAACCCACGTTTAAATTGGCTAGTGCTTACCTAACTTCATGAGTAAGAGGCGCGATGTCTAGCCCTCTCAGATGAGGATGAAAAACTTCAGAGGAAATAGGCAAAGTATTTTCTTTTTAAAACATAACCTCCCAGATTGTTGACTGTGGAGCCTTTGACTTTAGCCTATTTAATCTATTATGTAAAATCTGGCACTTGACCAAGGACACGAGTTGTGAACCTTACTGTTGGACTGATGTACGAATGCCAGGGGATTCCCCGCCGCCATCTTGACACGTGACCGAGCTGTGACATTGGGGAACTGACTGGTTAGGCGTTGATTAACTGACTAGACCAGAGGTTCTCAACCAGTGGGCCATGACCCCTTTGGGATCGTCAAGCCGTGGCAGGGGTCGCGTAGCCTCGATGGAATCGGCTTGGAATAAAATTAATTTGAGCTCTTTAATTACATTCCTCTTCATCACAGAAAACGATACGTAAAGCACATTGCTGGCAGTAGGGGGTCAGGTGGATTTCAAGCTCTTGAGAAAGGGGTCACGATTGCAAAATTTGAGAACCGTTGGAGTAGACCATAGGTTGAGGAGGCAATGCCGAGTTGTTGGCGCAGGACTAAGTGAAAGATACCGACACAGAACAGTGATAGGAGGTGAAAGGTCATTGCGTCGTGCCAAGAACATGGAAAAGATCATGATTTAAGGTAGAATTAGAAATAAGAGAAAGAATTGATTACACCAGTTCATGAACAGATAGAGGAGAACTTGAGATCTGTCTCTGAGACCACGAGACTAACATGCCTGCGTTGACTCATGAAAGACAACATTTACGCTCTGAGAATTTTCCTTATCGAACTCACTGACACACAAGTAAACAGAATGTTTAACTTGGAAAACATCCACAGATCCACAGAATACTTTTTTTCTGTTAATAAAAGTAACTGTAGCCCGTATGCTAACATTAAAAGGTATAAAAAGTTGGAATCATCTGTATGTGTGTGTGTGCGCGCGCGTGTGTGTGCGTGTGTGTGTGTGTGTGTGTGTGTGTGTGTGTGTGTGTGTGTGTGTGTGTGTGTGTGTGTGTGTGTGTGTGTGTGTGAGGGAAGGAGCGGCAAAGATCAAAGGCTTTCATCAAACCGTTATTTTGAGGAAAGCTGACCTTTTCATTTTATGACAAAATGGCCGTCTTAGAGCATCAGTCAAACATCTGATCCAGGAGATCCCCCCCCCCCTCCCGGCCCCCTCCCTTTCTCCCTCATCTTACCTTCCTCAAGATTCCATCCACAAACTTGTCTGACAGTATTACTATTTCGCTCTCTAAGCGTGCAAACACACTGCATTCATCTTCATTCTTTTTAGTCGCAGTTCAGTCTAAATAACCATCGATCTGACTTCCGGCTTTACTATAAAGATGTAAACACAGTGAAGTCTTCTGCGGATCGAGAAAACCGCCAATAGGAGGTTGGAAGACGCACATAGACCTCAACCGTAACTGTCTCCAAAAAGTTCCAGTCTCGACTTCCTTGTTTTTCTTAAGCCTTTTTTCAGAATGTTATGGTTTTTATAAGATTTTCAACCTCCAGTAGTGGTGGCTATCTCATCTGTCCACAACTGTGGTCAAAAATAGCATAACACAATTGTGTTATGTGCATGTTTGTTATTCTTTTTTTTTTGTTAAAAATTTGTCAGAATGTAGGATTATCTCGGCTTTAAGTAGCCCCCTGGTTCTGGTGAGAATTTTTGTGGGTAGAAATTTGAAACTTGGAAATTTTGCCCGGAAAGCGGCACACAGGCCTACTCTTTCATCGATATTGAACTGCTATCTGTTCTTTAACGTGCGTAACATACACACGGGATCTCCGAAATATATTCGTCCTTATCCAAGAAGGCTAAACCTCGGGCTTCCCTACCCAGAGGAAGCCAGGGAACCGTTGAGTCACTGAAAAAATGCAGGTTACTATCCCCCGATGGAGGAACCCGGCGTCACCGCCATGAGTTGTTTCCTTCATGAGCAGACGCCAAACCACAGAGCCACTGCATCCCCCCCCCCCCCCCCCCGACTTCCTACTCTGTCATGTTGAAGGTTAGAGTGTTCTGTTTTGTTTGGAGACTGACGTGACGTCACTAGATGCACTGAGACTTAGCCTAAAACAGAACGGTGACCGGCCCAGTGTGTTTGTGTCCTGAGGGTAGCTCCTGGCCAGTGTCATTTTCTGCCAGTTTGTCTTGGGATATTTCGCTGGTTCATTCCCATGGCTCTTCATGTGAGTTTGGATTTGTTTCCTAACGATGCCAGCTACCACTATTCTGGATGACTGTGTCAAGAAGGTAATGAGAGCTGGAAGTTGCTGGATGGCTCTTCCGTTTAAGAGCAATAACCAGCAATGTCAGTTCCATGTGAGATATGTCTAGTCGACATAATACATTATAGTGTGTGCATGCATGGGCAAATCTCCTTCTGCTTTTTTTACCTTTATTTGTGTATGTATTTATGTATTTATTTATATTTATTTATTAGTAGTATTATTATTGCTTCAAATCATTATTATTTTTTAACAAATGGACTCACTGTAACAATTCTTTTGTTATTCCAGTTTGTTTGTTTGTTGAAAGAAAATGATAAACTGGACCGTAGCCGAAAATGAAAATAAAATGCTTTTTTTTTTCTTTCTGTGTTGTAACAAGAAATGATGGGACCATATCTGTACATCGGCCATATCAACATTGCAGTGTCTGTGCTATCAGATAGAGGTGACATTTTGATTGTCTGAATCTGGCATTTTGAAATCCAAGAATGATTCTGTTCATTTTAAAACCGCGATCTAGTTGTTACAGTAAACAGACCGACCGTTGTCATCGATTATTTCCCCACACATTTAAATAAATAGATAAATAAATAAATAAATAAATAAATAGATAAATAAATAAATAAATAAATAAAGACTAAACCAATCTGACAGTCAAACTCCCACTTACCAAGAAAACTTGTGTAGATGTTACATGCGTAAATGTTACTTGCGTAGATGTTACTTGCGTAGATGTTACTTGCAGGGATGTTACTTGCGTAGATGTTACTTGCAGGGATGTTGCAGTCAGTGGACTCTATGACTCAACCGTCAAGCTACACATGTAAGCAGGTAATACCAGGGCCCGTACCTCAGGCTGACATCACTGGCTGTTATATATCAGGGCTGACAGGCAGACCATCGCAGTACAATCTCACAACCAGAGCATGTACAGCTTTAGCCAGCAGTTCGGATATTCGGCATTCCCAGTTTTTAGACACAATTTAATGTGTTTGTTGTCCCAGTAAGTTATTTTGGTATTGCAATGCCTAAAGTTTTCCGGACCCATGTTAAACGCCACACACATACACATACACACAAACACACAAACATGAAATATAATTATATTATTGTACACACGCACATAAGTACAAAAGAATAAAAAAAAAATGGTCCATTGTCCCAGAAAAAGTTGAGAAGGGATGCTAAGTTTGTGATCTATTCAATGGAAAGAGTGGAAGACGACAGTGATGGGCCTCGTCGTCGTCGTCTTCTTCTTCTTCTTTTTCTTCTTGTCTTTTGTTGTTGTTGTTATTTTTATCTTTGTTATTGTTGCTGCAGTTATGTTCCTTTTTTTTCAGGAAATTAGTGATCTACATTTTTTTTTTTTAAAAGAAATGGAGGAAAGAGGAACGCGGACAGTTTGACTCTAAATGACCCATCACGTCAGAGAGAATGTCACAAAATGGTGGCCAATCGTCACATGCGGGTATGGAGCCAAATTTTCGATCTGTCTCCCATCTTCCCGACTGCATCGTTACAGAGGGACAACATGCCAAATGTTATGACCAAATATGGACCGTGTAGTGCACAAGTGAAAGAACTCTATAGCAGGAGTGGACAGTAGAATCATCAAAGAGAAAACTGCGGATAGACTAGCTTTCGTTTTTATAGGTCAGCCATGAAGACGGTCTGACTCTGACAGCTACTTGAGGCCATGGGGCTGGGAAGGCGAGTGAAGAAGGAGGATATTTCAATATATTGTATTTGTGGAACATCAGGAGCAGATTTATCGTGCCCAGGTAAGTATCATTCTGTAAGTTTGACAGATGAGGTCATGATAATCCTGAGATAGCCACAGGGAGGGAAAGTGAACTGTCCAGACGGCGAGCCTGTGGCCGAGTGGCGCACTTTGACTCCAGGATCGTGCAGGTTGGTGCAATCTCGGTCCTTATGTCGTCAGGGCCCACTTACTGACCTTGTGTGGACACTGGACAGTGGTGTGTAATGTAGCTATTCGTATGTTTGTAAGTAGAACTTAGGAGTGGTCGCAATAGGACAGCCAGGCAATATTCCGTTATGACCCCAAGGGGAGAAATACCGTACGTGTAACTATGGAAGGAGGTAGAAGGGTCAAGACTAAGACGATGAATGGGGAATGTTTTTCATAAATGTAATCATTACTTCCCTTTTAAATTTGCAAGACTGCAAAGCTGTTTGAACTGAACAGGCTTAGTAAAGTAAGAAAAATCCGTTTCGCTCCTTTCGCTTGAAAAGTACCGGTACACCCTGAAATATTATGAAATTTATGGTGTACGGAGAAAGATTCTCTTCTTATCGCAATGATTTTGTCAAATTGTGCTGTGATTAGTATTTCATATTTAAAAGTAGAAAAGTACTGGCTGTGTTGACGTGCCAACCTTTTCAATCTCCTGTACAGCTTCGTTAAAATGTGAAACTTTAATCGTAGACTCAATCTAAAGAAAAATATTTGAAGATCACGCACGATGTTGTCTTTGATTTGAATTGCTGGGTCTCCTCAGATCTGACATCTCGACAGCCATCGTACAAAGGGGCGTATCGTCGAAATAGCTGGTTTTGAGTTATCACCACCGTGGCAGGTCTCTTGGTGAAGACTGTCTTCTCACACATCGGCGTAACAATAGCTTTTAATATGGCGGAGGCTGTCTTTTTTTTGGGGGGGGGGGGTAGTTTGGCATCTAGGATTACTAAAGACTTGAACCTCAAACCCATAATTACCGATGTACCAGTTTTACCTATTTTCCCCACTGTCAGTTAGGACAATTTCGTAAAATTCTGGGGGAACAAAAAAAATAAAAAAAAATAAAATAAAATAAAAACATAACAAAACTGCTGAATATAGGCGTTAATCAATGCTTGAACTTACCTGAGACCACAAAGTGTGAAGAAAGGGTTAACACTTTTGACACAGTATGAAACTAACCAAAACTTTGGAAGGCTAGACTGAAAACTGCCAAAAATGTTGATAAGCCCATTTGTGAGATGGGCGACGATATGGATGATGTTTGTTGTCTCTGTTTATTTTTATTTCTTTCTGGGAACCATTGTTAGTCTGATAGTCTGTTTGGAATGTCTGTCTAATTTCTAACCACTGTTGTTTCCCAGGCGCCGGGGCTTCTGTGCGCACAAATGTTTCCCTGTCATGGATGGACTTTGTCTTATCTAAAATCATTGACAACAGAAACCATCGTCTTGTTCTTCTCCTCCCTTCTTCCTCCTCCTCCTCCATTCTCCTCTCTCTTTCTTCTATCATATTTCCTTTCTTTTTTCACGGTTTAATGTTTCTTCCTTCATATGTCAATGTGTGTGTGTGTGTGTCTGTGTGTGTGTTGGGCATGTGTGTGTGTGTGTGTCTGTCTGTCTGTATGTAGCAGAACGATTCGTTTGAGGAATGAGGAAAGGAATGGAATATTATTATTTTGAAGATTTTTTTTTTTTTAACATTTTTATTTATTCATTTAATTATTTATTTATTTATTCATTTATTTATTTATTTATTTTGAGGGAAGAAGAGGTGAAGGAGTGGGGGAGGGAAAGGAAGTAACCATGTGTTTCTTTGTTAACCCAGTGAGTGTGTGTATGTGTTTATGTGTGTGGTAGATGTGAGACAAAGATGAAAGAGGTGTGAAGCGGACAGGGTTACTGTTGAGGAGAACGTCGGAAGTCGTACAGGACGAGAGAAAGAGATCAAAGATGTGTTAATACGGTATTGAATAGAGTGTAGCAGGAGACGAAAGTAACACAACTGTCACACATTTACACAACAAATCTGCTTTGACTGTATGGATCACCACTCAAACCCAAATATCAAACACGACAATTCCATCAGCAACCATATTTATTGATACTATTGTCTGTTTTTCTTGGGAAACACAATGACATGTGGATGCTGTGTATTAGACAGTGGTTTGCAATTAATGAAAATTCACAGTTTATCACATAATAAGTAAATCATATACATGTACTTTCTTTTTAATGATAATCAACCATAAGCATGTAAAATAAAGGACATGATATTTGTTATATTACATATTTAATATGACGTCTTTATTGAGTTTCCACTCAGTGGGATTTCATTCCACCCTTTCAATATATTGTTATACATGTACTTAGTAGATGGAATCAGACAGCTATCGACATCTAGATATATGTTATAGACAGAAACAAACATGAAACGCAAATATAGATCATGCATGGATGTAATTATAGGCAACACATATAAGACAATAATTTTAAAACAACAAATACATTTTTTTAAAAAAGACCCTTCACCTGGCCTACATAGTAATAATTTACACACAATAATTCCTTCACAGTCAATGTGAAACTTCAAGCTTAAGAAATAACAAAGGCATGTATACAGGCCTAGATACCTCACAGTGACACAACATTGGTCTTAGCATAGACTCAAGTACGTTAGTTACAAGGCAAGAGATTGTTGTCGCTTTTGTTTGTTTGTTTGTTTGTTGTTTCTTCACATATTAGTGATGCCTCAGGCAGACTTGATGTTGTAACAATTGTCTAGGATCTGTTGTTTATTTCCCTCCATGTCATTACAATTACTACTCTTCCGATACTGATGTTTTGCAACAACTTTCCAGTCTGCATGTATAAAGTTAAACAGACGTACGAATAGAAAGTTAAATATGGTAAGGCAGAAATGTTCAAATCTGCAGTAACTATAATTCTCATTAGTTTTGTTTTAACCCTAGAAGCCTCAAGGGGTTGATCGACCCAAAGACTCAGTCATTATATTTATACTTAAGCTATGAGTGACTTTGCAAAGAAAATTCCAACTGAAAGTGACAGGGCAGATGCCATATGGTATCTTTTAGGACTTTCATTCTAATTCTATCATGTTTTGACAATCAGTACAGTTCATTGTAGAAACATGGGCACTCTAACACTTGTTCATTCATTGCGTTTGTGAGAATTTTCATCATCTTCATCTTAGTCTGCTCTAGTACAAGGCATTTTGTCTCTGTTCTAAAAGTTTGTTATTTAAAGGTACAAATCTGATCAAAGTGATACACAAATATGGAGCTGTGGTTGGATTGATTTCATAGGGTAGCATTTCCCACTCTCCCTCCTCCCTCTTTCTCAACCCCCTGCCCCCCCCCTCCCACACACACACACACAAACACACACACCCTGCTCCCTCCCTCTCTCACCCTCTCTCTCTCTCTTGTTTTCTCTCAGAAAGGCTTTTTTCTTTTGATATATCTATGACCTCCCATTTCTATTTTGCTAATGTGACAGCATGAGGTCGCTGAAAATGTGCACTTTACAAACAAACAAACAAAAAAAAAAAAAAGAAGAAGAAGAAGGAAAGATCTTGTCATTAAAAAAAAAAAAAAAAAATACATGTACATGTATAAGCACAAAAGATTTTAGCATTCGTGATGTCAACTTTCGTTTTGCCCTTGTGAGCCAAAAAATATATATTATTTTAGTCACCGAGAAAATAACTCATGTTCTCTTGTCCACCTCCGAGTTCAGCAAGTCTGCCACAACTGTGAGCTGGCATAAATGGGAGTATCTTTTGCCCAACAATAAATACAAATGCACCACTAGACCCTGGACATGTCGGGGTTGAATAAATGAATCGGGTTAAACATTTTTGGGAGGGGTGAACGGCCCGGGCAGTAATTTGCCCTATGCTGATTTTTTTGGTTGCTCCATGTGGATGTGAGACAATGATGGCCAAATCTTTATTGTAATCGTCCAGATTGTGAGCAGGAGGAATTCCATCATCAGCCAATACAGGCTGAGCATTGATCAAATGATTCTCAATACGTGCGATAACGATGTCCATACGCATACCTTCTGCCTCCAGGTCACCTTTGATTTGCTCTGTTAGTAGCATATGCCCTTGTCGGATTGCATTTAAACGGGGCAATAGATTCTTGCTTTGCGATACTCTGGATTCACAACGTTTGTAGGCAGACGAAACGTTGCTCACATGGTAGTAGAACTCACTCCCACCTATCAATTTATCTGACAACAGGCAGCCAAGAGGACCTAAGCAACCAGTATACCTTTGTCTCTCAAGACACTTCTGATATTCTGTCACTAAATCTCCCTTATAGATGGCCATCAGCTTGTCCCTTATATCGCGAAGTTTTGTCAACAACTCGTCTTCACGTTGGATCTTTTGGAAACATTTGTAAACGAGATCTGTTCCCTTTTTCACTATGGATCCATTACGGTATTTTTTATCTACATTGAAGCATAAGCAACCACGGAGATTATATTCTTTGTACAAGATGTCTATCAATTTCTGATCATGAGATATTAACTTACAAAGGCTGTGATCATTCTCACCTCCTATAATTTTCATGACACCACAGATCCTAGGACAAGACTTGAGTTCAATTCCTGTATCATAGAAGAAATAGCAAGTCGTATTTCTTGCCTCGATCTCATCAAAGACAACATGGCGAACTGTCCCAACGAGAATCGCTGCCCATCGTTTTTCTGGCGATTCTGAACTCTGACATGTCTTACATGGACACAGTTGATCTCCTTTGTTAAGATCAATATGTGTCACAAACCCAGTGCCACGATGTACACATTTCCTGTATCTCTTACCCGAGAAAGGATATTTATCGCCGCTCATTGGATCCCTTTCAGGCCTGTGTTCACTGCTACCGTTCACCTCCAACATAACTGTCAACTGAATATGATGTTTCAGACAAGCAAACAGATCTTCATCACGGTAATCAGGAGGGAGATGATTTATCTCGAAATCTGCCACATCGATGAACTCCTTGTGTCCTGGATTCTTTTTGCACTTTTTATACGAGGATTCAAACTCTGCTTCACAGGATTCTGGCACCACCTCCACCTCAATGACTCCTGTGGTATCTGACATTTGCTCCATACTTCTCTCCCTGGCAAACTTCTTAAGGCATTCACTTAGATGTTTCTGTGCTGCTGAGTTGTTGGGTTCCAGTCTCAAGACAGTTTGGTAACTCTCCAAGGCTTTAGCATACTCTGACAGATTCTCACAAGCTTTTGCCCTCCTGAAATGAGCTTTGACGTTGTTACTATCTAAGTCCAAGGCTGTGTTACAATGGTCAATCGCTTTGACATAATGTCCAAATTGTAGAGCACACTGAGAAAGATTGAGATGAGCTGCTAAGATCAAAGACTCTCTCTCCTTCTTCTGGTCATCTCCAGTAAAGGAGATCTCCTCTCTCAGCATATCCAACACTTTAGTATAGGATTTCTGTGCATCAGGCAGTTGTCCTCTCTTGAAAAAATCATTTCCTTCCTCTTTTATGTTTCTTCCTACTTTGAGTTTCTCATGAGGATCCATCTCTCCAGTTGGTGATATGTTTGGGTGCGCTGACGCAAACTGCAAATAGGAAAAATTATAATGAATGAAAAAAAACAAACAAACAAAGGCTTACATATTTTGGGGAAGTATGCGTGTACGTTCATGGGATAAAGAGTCGGCTAGACAGACAAGCGACAGGTGCACACAGACATTAATAACGGCTCGCTTTAACATCATTCAATATCTCCATCCAATCACGAATCGATCCATCCACCCATCCATCTTTCATCCACCCAGTCCAAGCTGTCAATCAATCCAACTAATAACTATCCGTCCAACCATTCATCCATCAATCTTTATATAAACCCTTCCATCCATCATTGACCCTCTATCTATCCATCCATCCACCCATCCATCTATCCATCCCTTCATCCATCCATCCATCCGTCAATCATCCATTCATCTATCCACCCATCCATCCATCAGTTCATCTATCTATCCATCCATCCATCCATCAAGTCATCTATCTATCCATCCATCCATCTATCCACCCCATCCATCCATCCATCTATCTATCTATCTATCTATCTATCTATCTATCTATCTATCTATCTATCTATCTATCTGTC
>JBCAUA010072266.1:0-10985 GCA_038406235.1 Peronia verruculata
GGCAGTTTGGGACATTGGAGTATAGACCCCCCCCCCCCCCGAAAAAAAAATGTTAAAATTGCACGAATTGTCCACAGCACTAGGATGCATTCTTTTCATAGTTGTTATATCAGTCTGGATAATTGCGGTAATTTCAATGGAGCACATCATTTTATAAAATAGAAAAAGACTGTCCAATTGACAACTAACTAAACAATTTTTTAAAAAAAAGCAAATAACAATTATAAACAACTTCATCTAGATCTTAAAAGGGAATGCCAAATTTTCAAGTCAAATTGACTTTTCTTCAGGACAATGAATTAAACTTTTAAAAATGTAAATAGGGTATTGCACATGGAGCATGTCATAATTTTACTTTTTACCACCGAGGATTGATACAAAGAAAGATAAAAGATATAAGGTATGGTATTAAATAATACTATGTCGCTCACATAAGACTGTTTTTTTTTTTTTTTTCATTAATATCTCTTCTTCATGAATGCTAATAAACAAATCAAGTACATTCACCCAATCAATTATTCCGGAATAAAGGAAGAAACTATCATATCAAAATGTCGTAATACAACTGGCTGTGAAGATGAGTTCCTTCATTGTTGTTGTTAATGTTGCTTTTACTGTTATCCTGAGCACATTATAAACCATATGACTCTTGTTAAGAAGTAAAGAAAATATTTTGCAAAAGAATTCCATACTGTCAGTTGTCCTTGGAATGATCACCCGTCTTGCACCGATAGCCTTAAAGAATAAAAATTGTCTGCAAGGAATATAGACGTATAGTAGAAAAGCACCTTTTCAGATATTGATTAATAAGATAGGCCTATTCTCTTTGCAGTATTCAAAGCTCTGCTTAACATTATATAACGGAAAAAGAGAGATGATTTCAAATACCACATGTCATTGAAAAGAATGAATATTTTAATGACATATTTCAGAGATTGTATCCAGATAGGATGTAATTAGAGAAGTGATTACGAGAATGGCATGCTGTCAATTGTTTCCGAAGAAGAATGATCTAACCTTAATATTCAAACATCAGTGAAGGACAGAATGAGATGAATGAAGGGACGCAGTGGCTCAATGGGTATGGCCTCTGCTCATGGAGAAAACAGGCTGGGATCGACTCACGGGTTCTGCATCGGGGGATGACAGGACACGAAGATCGAAAACCCGCATTTTTTTTCAGTGAATCAACGGTCCCCTGGCTTTCTGTGGGTAGGGAAGCCCGACGTCTAGCCTTCTCGGATAAGGACGAATATATTTGGGAGGTCCCGTGTGTTCGTTACGCACGTTAAAGAACCCTTGGCAGTTGAAAATCGATGTAAGAGGAGGCTGAGTGCCGTTGTAAGGGCAAAATTCCAAAGTCCAAATTTCTACCCACACAGTTTCTCAGCGAAAATTGACAACTTCTAAAAGCTGAGATAATCCTATTTCTTAGGATTGAAAGGCTTAAGAAAAAAAAAATCAGATAAATGATCTAATAGTTCAGATTCGACTAAGCACAGATATAAAAATTGCCGGCCGAGTATGTGAACCCCTAGCTAAAAATACAACACTCATTTCTGCGTGTCACGTTCCACCACGAAATCCCACAACAATAGTAGAACCCAAGATTTTGGAGAAAACACCATGCCGAAAAAACGTCAGGCGTTTTTTGTACATCATTAACTTATTAACAATACTTACTACTACTATTGTTTTGGAGAGAATCATGGTTTAATAAGCTCACAGCGAAAGGTTTACTTCATACATTTCCAACCCACCTTATCAGGATCAAGCCGAATAGTGAGGCAGACTTGTGAACAATTTGGAGTGTTTGTATCCCCTACTAAAAATAGACGTGGGTATTTCGAGCCTTTCGCTTAGTCGGACAAATCTATTAATAGACTGTCACTGTCAAGTAGACATCTATATGGAAATGGAATATTCTATCATATTTCAAAGTATGTGCCCAGCGATACGGAGAAAAGAGAATCTGGTGGGAAAAAAAATCTCGCATAATAAAGTTAATTATCTCAGCTTTGATATCCTTGTTGCGATATCCAACGAAATTTGAAGAAATGCGTTGGACAAAATACATGTGAAACCAGGTCAGAGAATCCTACCGTTATCTCATGTTTCTCACAGGCCAAACCCCTGCCACGCTCCCGCCTTGTGACAACAAGCTGACTAACTGTGCCCTTTACGGCAAACCTGCTTGCACTAACTATCAGTCCTGGGCCTATGAAAATTGCAGGCAATTCTGTGGACTTTGTGGTGAGTCTGCTTAAATACGGATAACGTAACCTTTTTAAAAGTCTTGTTTGCTCTCTTGTTTACATGGTAGACGACAGTTTATATCGAAACTCTTCGTTCTTTGATGTTAGACATCTTGTCTTCTCCTACTTATTGTCTTTCCCCTTCCTGTCCCATTTTTCCCTCTCTCTCTCTCTCTCTCTCTCCCTCTCTCTCTCTCTCTTTCATTGTCCTCAAATAGAATGAAGGAATTCTTGTTAACCTGGTAAAAGCGGTGTTTCTGATCAAATGCTGAAATTTGTTAGTGTGTGTTTAACGAAAACAAAAGTCTAGAAAACGATGTGAAAAGATAGCACAGTAATACATAAGTAGAAATTCTGTCTGAAGAAAACATGAAGCGTTTCAGGGCAAAATGCGATCAATGCCATTTTTGAAAATTTTGAGTTATACCCATCAATACTGGGAATGGTGATAATACTATATAGTAAGGACTTTTCTTTTCACCAAAGGCAACTTTTTATTCCCCAGAGCCATCAGAAAAGTCTAGTACTTTATGATAAATTACTGACTACGGGAGAACAAATTGTCATTTTTCTCTAAACGGCGATTTTGGATATGTCTCGTTTTGCCCTGAAATCCCTCACATCGACAGGAGAAATTTCCATATGAGAGGGCAACAAGTATATGTTCTTATTCAGTGCTATTTCCTATTGTAGTTAGTGATTTCAGTGATGAAATGTTTGTTTTGCGTGTGTCAGCTGGGAAATTTCATATGGTGAAAGGCTCGGTCAAACAGTATCTAAAATACCATCGCAAACAAAGGCCCAGAACGACTTAGGGCCTACATTTTCAATCAACATGCGTCGAAAGATAATCCGTCAATCTTCTTCCCTAGTTTAATTTTGTTATTATATTATTATATTATGTTGCACATGAATGGCCCGTCCTGTATGAACTGTTCACAAGATACAATGTAGCAAAAGAGCAGTGTGTTCTCACCATCTAATCGGTTGTACGACAAAGGGACAAATTGGTAACAACCCCTGTACAACAAAGAGGCGAACCCTTGTCTTCTCTGCATGACAAGGGGCGAGACGGTTAGTAAATTTTACGACTGATTCATTCCTTCGTCGTGCAGAAAAATTAAGGGTTAACACTTTCATCATAAGGGTTATTACCTATTTGCCTCGCCGTTGCACAGCCGATGATCTGACAACTTACTAGTTTAAATGAAAGGAGAGTTGATCATTATCATGTGATTACAAATAGATTCTGAAAGAGTCAATTTTGTTTCTATTAAAAAAAACCCACTGTGATTTTCTCTCTGCCCTAGGTGTTGGACCTGCACCTGGCCCCACCGGTAAGTCAGATATGCCTTATCAAAAACTGTATTTTGTTGTACTATAACAACAACTACATCAGCAACAACAACAATTAAAATTATTGCATCAGCAATAACGGCAACGACAAGTATAGCAACATCTACAATTGAGGAAGCAACACAACAACAACACAATGACAACAACAGCAACAACTACAGCACAACAACAACACATGCAACAACACCAGCAACAACAACAGCAACAACAACAGCAACAATTACAACAATAATAACTACAGCAACAACTGCAACATTAACAAGAACTACAGCAACAACTGCGGAAGCGATAACGGCAACAACAAGCACAGCGGCAACCACGACAGCGGAAGCAAAACAGGCAACAACAACAATGATAACACCAGCAGCAACTACATCAACAACAACTACTTCAGTAAAAGTTGCAGAAATGACAAAAGTACGCGCGCGCGCACACACACACACACACACACACGCACACACACACACACACACACACACACACACACACACACACCAGACACAGCATTTAAATACCTGTTGACTTTTACAGCTCCGTCGTTACTTTCAATACACTTTCCAAATTGCAGTAACTTTCCATCATGACTACACCATGAACGCCAGTATATCAGTGTCAGGATCAGCAACTACCACAGATCCAATGTATTCAATCATGCTAACAATACCAACTATCACTATTAATACTACTATCTCTGCTACAACTGCTACTACTACGTCTAATACAACTGCTAGTACTATCTGTTCTACAGGTGCTACTACTACCTCTACCACAATATCTCAACTACAACTGCTATTACTAGCATACATTTGCTACAATTACTATTACTAGTACTCTTTGTTAAGATTGTTAATTGTTACTACATCCACTCTGCCGTCGTTTTTAAAAATAAGTAGATCTATATACTGTTTATTTTAACTCCGTATACTATATTTTTTTTTTAATGACGGCAACACCATTACCTTAACTTTTATTACTACTACTATTTCTACTACTACTGTATCCATTACTACTGTTATTACTATTACTATTATTACTATACAATACAACCAACATTACTCTTCCCATTAATACTGATGCCATTCTACTACTCTGATCCTATTACTGATCCTGAACAACAACAACAACGAAAAATGACGACACAAATTGTCAAAGAAATGATTTGTTACATTCTGTGTTTGTCTGTGGTTGATATCGTGTTCTCGTATATTTCAGACAAATGCCTCTATGAGGGCCAGCAATACTCCCAAGGCGACACCTGGAGAGCCGGACCGAACTGGCAATGCAGTTGCGAGAATGCCAAATCCGGCTACTACCGATGCGTTTCTTTGTGAGTGGCTATTAACCCTAGAAAAATCAAGGGGCCAGTCAGTTCCATTAGAGGCAACTCCTCTGTGTTTTACAGAGTGAAGTACTGTTCTTCTCCTGTAAAGTCGTTATTTCAACATCCATGATCGTTAACAGCTCGTGGGATCCCGTGTCCGGCTGTATCACAGCGTCCCATTTCAAAACCACAGCTTGCTCAGTGCATTAAAAAAACAAATATGTGACCCATGGTTGTCTTCCACGTCGTGATTTTTGTCTCCAGTTCACCCTGAATAGGGGGAATGTGGACAGACATAGTGCAATTGTATCCGATCTGCAGCAGTCATAATATTTCAGTTTAAATAATCGGCGACGCCGCTCCTGTCTCCAACACACACATTTTCAAAATAACTCTACTAAGGGCAAACACAGTGCATGGTTGTACGATCTCTCTCAGAGCCGTTTCGTGTGTGTGTGTGTGTGTGTGTGTGTGTGTGTGTTTTTCATGTATTTTTGTATTTTTTTTTTCTTTTTGAGACGTTTAGGATAAGTACGATCATTGGGATAATTAGGCAGAGCCGAACCTGAATCATCGGATGCTCTATGTTTGTGCAGTGATATCGATACAGCACATGGCTTTGTTGCGAGACTGGAGACAAAACTATTCACTGTCACAATGTGACTATTTGTTGACTATAATGTATTGATATCATTTGAATTTGGAGACAGAAGACAGATCTGACCGTACTTTAGTCGGAGCTAAGACTGAAGCGAATGGGAGACGTGTGTACTGTATCTAGCGCATTTATACCTTCTCTTTCTTCCCTATACTTTTTGCTTACACATAGTCTGCGTCTAATGAAAGACATTGACACGTATTGTTCCCTCTGTATTGTTTCAGATGTCCCAGCTACACCAACCTGCCTCCTACCTGTACCAAGTCCTCCGTGGCCGGCCAGACATGCGAGGTGGTCAGTTGTCCTTCTGGCACCTTCATCTCCAGCTCCCCTAACCTCAACACCATTGGTAACGGCGGAAACATCCACAAAGGCCAGCCGGACACATATGTCCCTCCAACCCAACCCTCTGGGAGCATGTCTCCACCTGGATCTGGAGACTCACCTGATCAGGCGCCAACTTTGAGTACGTTCATTGCAAGTTACATTCTACTTACACCTTTCAACTCTTGTCGTTGGCATCGATTACATCCTTAAAGTTATAGCTTCTCTTCTTTAACGTTCATACAGCTCCCTCTCCATAGCATAATGCATCCGCTATGGTCTCCTCTTTCTGGCATACACCTTTACTTCCTTAGGTCAGAAGTTCCCACCGGGTGGATCATGACTACTAAGGGAGTCAGCAAGCCTTTGTGTGTGTGTGTGGGTGGGGAAGGGGGGGGGGGTTACTTAGCCTTGTTTGAGCAGCTTGGAATAAAATTAAGCTTAAATTCAACTCTTAAATAATTATTTTTCTGTCTTTGTTTCAGTGCAGAAAACAAAAATAAATGCAACAACAACAAAAGTGCGTTATAGCGGTTCAGTGTTATTGCACATTAGTTTGCTAATAAATAATTACAGAATTCTTAAAAAAATGTTTTGTTAGATGTTTCTTCTCCTCTTCATCACAGAAAATAAATTGTAAAATCAAGTTGCTGATAATAAGAGGTCGTGTGGTTTTTAAGTTTTTGAATAAGGGGCATCGTGCAGAAACTTTGGGAACCAGTGCCTTAGCCTGTCTGCGTCTTTCTGGTGAGACAATCAGTAAAAGCAAACCGTGAGATCAGATGTCCTGTAGAAGTTAGTAAAGAAGAAATATCAACTGCCAAATTCGTGCAGTATTTGCAGTTGCTTCGTTTTTGTGAGATCAGATCATGTATACGAGGACATCAGTCTGTAATTTTGCTCATCCTCTCAACAGAGGGATGTCTGTACAAAGGAAATCTGTACGTCCAGGGACAACGTTGGAATGACGGATGCACCTCCTCATGCGAGTGTATGAACGCCACCTCTGGTCGTGTCAAATGCCGGCAAAGGTATGTGCAAGTTAGGTCGATAAATCAAGTGGAATACAGGCACATGTACCTCTTTTTGCGTATTTGAAATTTCAAAAAATCGAAATGATAAGTATTTAATAACAGATGACCTGTGGAAGTTAGTAAAGAAGAAACATCAATTGCCAAATTAGTGCAGTAATTACAGTTGCCTCGTTTTTGTTTTGTTCCCCTTCATAGTTGCCCTGTTTTAACCATTATCATCTTCATCACCGATGCTGTTTTATAGAAATGTCAAAAACTATAAGGCATCGACTCCCCACCGGTAATAAGAATCTGATTCGATGCATTAAACGGATGAGAAAACAAATTTATACAAATAATACATGGGAAATAACGAGTGTTACAGTTGGGAAGCATCCTGGCTCTTCTTGGAGTATCATCAGCGGTATTTGGTTGTATTTTAGCTTTTTTGTCTAAATAGGCTGAATGAAATACTCCATCACTATTTTCATCAATGATGTCATCGTTAATGCATATTCCTGTTCCCCGTCCCAGGTGCCCGGATTACGCCATGGTCCCACAGGGATGTACAATGACCTCTGACCCCGATGACCCCTGTTGTGTCAAGCCAGTATGTGCTGATCCCTCCAAGGTCCCACTACCTCACTTCCAGCCGTATACCACAACGAACAAGCCAGTGGCGCCTCCTCCTAAGCCAGGAAGGTGGGCGTGCAGAGATGTGGTTTATTCATTATGTTAATTACATAAACGGTTTCATTCTGTGGGCTTTTCACCTGAGTCATTGTTCCGATCAGATCACCAATCGGTCCTTCAGACTCGAGCATCTCCGAGCACATCCATCCATCCATCCATCCATCCATCCGTCCGTCCGTCCATCCATACATACTACATACTACATACATCCAAACATCCATCATCCATCCATCCATCCATCCATACATACATACATACATACATACATACATACATCGTACAGACATACATATATAGACATACATACATACATACATACATACATACATACATACATACATACATACAAACATACATACATACATACATACGTACATACATACATACATACATACATACATACATACATACATACATACATACATACATACATACATACGTACATACATACGTACATACATACGTACATGCATGCACTCACCATTCATCCATCCATCCATATCCATCCATCCATCGATATCCATCCATTCATCCATCCATTTATTCATTTATCCATCCATCCGTTTATCCACCTTCTTTCAGGTTCAATGGAGATGGAATTTTCGGAGCCAACACAAATATGGTAACCTTCGCTCCTACTGGCACAACGGTGCCGCCTCAAACAGTCAGCATTGGTAAGGTTTCTTCTTTCGGTCTCCATCAAAGAGTTCCATTTTACACTTTGTCCATTAAGCTGCGTGTTCTTCAGTTGTCAAAAATCTCCACATTGTAGACACGTTACAAACAAACAAACAAATAAAGAAGAGTCATCTAAATGGGAGGAAGGTTGAAGAAAAAGTAATGAAATGCGAAGGTAAATTTAGCTGAATTATATATATATATATATATATATATATTTTATATCTATGTTTTCTACACGTTTTAAATTCGTGAAACTCGTTCTTTATATGGATGGATGGATGGATGGATGGATGGATGGAGGGAGGGATGGAGGGAGGGATGGAGGATGGATGGATGGAGGATGGAGGGATGGATGGATGGATGGAGAGATGAATGGATGGACCATGATAACATGTCCAGTACTAGCCGGATCAACAGATGAATAGACTTATGCTGTTTTGAACCTTGTTTCGCTGATGTGTATGTGGTACATGTCGTAACAAAAACACTTGGTTTGTTTCAACATTGTGAGTAGTTACATGAGAGACGTGCTCGGCGACTAGGTTAACATTGTAAAAAACACTATGCTGTGAACAATATGGAGGTCTCATTGTGCTCCGTACAGTCATGACAATAATGAACAAGCAAGAAAAAAAACTTTGATGACTTGCAATGTCTTTCAGTTAAAAAGACCCATGGGTTACAACTTACAATCGAATTTTTATCTAACACATAACGAAGCCTCTCACAATGTTGGCACTCCGAACAAGTCCCTGAACAAATGTGACTTAAAACGAAAAACAAAATATAGTTAGGCCTATACAGAGGTTTCCTTTTAACGAAATACGTAGTCCTCGCGAAATACATAATCTTACTCGTATCGCCCTTTTTATGAGTGCCAAAGTGCTTGTTCTATATGATTTAGTGTGTGACTTATCAGCTCAGCCCAACTCTCTCAGTGTGTCTTCAGTTGAACATCACTTCCTGATCTATACACCATTTTTAGCTGTGAAACATGCTCACGATCCTTGACCTTAGATTACAGCACTTTGCTATGGTAGACTTCCGGTTTGCTGAAAGATGGTAAATTGTTATATCCAGCTGAATGCATCAACGCGGGGAAATGCCGTGGTTTGTCCCATTGGATTCTTATCTAACTACCAAAGAAATCACGTCAATGGATGATAAAGAATAGATCAGATTACATGGTAGAATGTGCCATTCTGATGAACCAGAAAGAAGTTTGATAAGGTAATTTTAACGCTCTCATGCAGCTGAGAGTTGATTAAGAAAGATCCATCGGTAGTGTCTTTCCTTACATATGATAGTACAACACTGATGTGGTGTGATTTATTTCCATGTTTCAGGGCACTGTGAGTATGCAGGTAAAAATTACCTGCAGGATGAGACATGGGTGGACGGATGTGATTTCAACTGTGTGTGTGATGATGCTACGTATGGACATTACACATGCAAAGAAATGTAAGTGTTAAACACAGTTCAGTATATTTATGCAGGACCGATTTGTCTCTTCTCGGGTACTACACATGCAAAATATCTTTCGGTATATTACTAAAAAACGATTTGTCTCCTCTCCAGTTTCACATAGGTAGAGAGAAATGTAAAAGTTTCCCCTTCTTTTTATGCCTTTACTCCCTCTAGGTTATCGGGGCGCTTCCTAACTAGCAGCAAATGTTTGCTATGACCATTCTTGTATGCTGTCGGTCCATCTCTTCTTGCTCACTTCACTTATCCATTAGAGTCTCGATGACCGTTGGGACAACAAGGATGATTGGGCAACCACTTTTCTCCATCCTCCTCTAATTTCAGTCTTTCAAAGGGCTTCACCCAACTTTAAACCTGTCCATTCCGTTATGTTGTCTTCCCATCTCCTTTTCTGTCCGTCTCTCTCTCCTTCTCCGGTGCCCTGTAGGATCGTCTTTTTAAGTCCTGTTGATCTTGTTATGTGTCCATACCACCTGAGATTGCGTTTCCTCACAGTGGTGAGAAGCTCTTCGTAGGGCCAAATGACATGCCTGATTCTGTTCTTCGCTTCCTGATTTGTAACATGATCTCTGTAGGAGATGCCTAAAGGTCTTTGGAAGAGTCTCATATCTATAGCTTCTATCGTTCTCTCTAACTCTGCTGTAAGGGTCCAGGTCTCACAAGCGTACAGGAAGATTGAAATGACCAAGCAGTGTTGTTTTGTCCTTCCCTAAGGTCGTGAGCTTCGACAATGCACCACTTGTTCAGGCAATCCTGGACAGTATCTTTTGTTTTGATCCTGTCTTTTCTTGTGTCCAGGTCTTATTCACTTCTCGTCTGAAGGGCTTACCTGAGTTCCAATACTAGAACTTGGACAGATATAGTCACATGTATGTTTCAGTTATACAACACAGTTGACAAATATTGAGATTCGCCCATACATAGTATTACATAGTTGAGAGTTGCCTACACAAGGGTTTGCCTATGCTCCAAAATATTTAGCCTGTAAACATATTGTCTGTTTTCCAGGACCACTCAATAACGAATTCAATATCATTCAATACTATATATGTAGATTATTCAATGTTAGGGTTTGTCTGTATCCAATAAGCAATGCAGGTGCCATTCTATTTGTTTTCTGTTTGTTCATATCTATCTATCTATCTATCTATCTATCTATCTATCTATCTATCTATCTATCTATCTATCTATCTATCTAT
>JBCAUA010072277.1:0-10985 GCA_038406235.1 Peronia verruculata
TTGGGGAGGGACTTCTTTCCCCCCTCCCCCCCCCCCCCCCCCAACCGCCTCTTCAGTTTGCAATACGTCTGGCTATAGTCAGCTCTAAAAACTTTGTCACAAGAAAATGGTTTTTACCTGAGGGCTTTACGTGATAATGCATTTTGATGGAAAATCTACCTAGAACTCATTTTAATTCTCATTTGCTAAACATAATTAACCATCGTTGTTGAAATAGTGTCAGTCTAGCCATTTTTTTTTTTTTTTTAACACTTCTGTAGTAAGACTATCACACTGCCCATTCCTTGAAACCAAAGAGACAGGAAAAAATGGTTTTAAACTAAACAATACTGTGGATTTGGGCTTATCTTTGCGTCAGTGGATCCTCATAATGTCTTGCCTTGCCTTGATCCCTTGGACATTAGTCCGTAGGGGCACCTCTGTAGTCTGCGCAACCAGTCTTCTCCATCCATCCCGGCACTCTGCCCTTCTCAAGACGTCTTCCATTTCTAGGCCTGTCCACTCCGCGATGTTGTATACCCATCTCTTTTTCTGGCGGCCACTCCGTCTCCCACCTCTCACCGTGCCTTGCAGGATTGTTTTAGCGAGGCCTGCTGAACGTGGGATACGCCCATACCATTTCAGCTATCGTCGTTTGACTGTGGTGAGGTCTATGTTCCCGCTGATTTCGCTTTCGATAAATTATGACACTTTGTGATGACCTCAGTTTCGTAGATGATTTGAGACTGCCGTCGCAGTCCATACTTTGCACTGGCTCTGACGATAAGCTATCAAACCAGTGCTGTGTGTCTAGTAGGGTCGCGTACTTATTTGCTAGGATTCGTGAGTTTGTTGGCAAGATTATGATATTCCTGAACTATAACCCACTAGTTCTATAATAATAGTACATGACTTGGATCGCCCCCCCCCCCCCTGCTTCCCGAGTTTCCTGTCGTGTACCCACTCGATGACAAATAGGAGAGCTAATACGATGTATATCAAGATAGTTTTTGACCAGCGCCGCTAATTTCCTTAGTAAACACAATTGATGTTAAAATAGCGGTGCAAAGAAGGTAAATAACGTTTTTCTATTGTATTTGAAAAATGATTTTTTTTAAATAAAAAAATTATTACGATACAAATTAAAAATAAATAAATAATAGAAAAATAAATAAAAAGTGGTCGTTGTTCCTTGGGTTTTTTTTTTTTTTAGTATTCCATAATTTACGAGTAATTTTATTTTCTCTATACTATGCTTATTCAACACCCCTTGTGTCTGTCAAGGGGACGTAATAGGGCTGGTCAAAAACAATCCCAATAGAAGAACACACTATTTCAGAAAAACCCGATTCCCGCCGGAAGTACGCCGTGCGTTTTTCTACGTAATTAAATCATTAATACCTCTCACTACTTTTATTATTTCGAGGGCTTCTAGGCTCAATAGGCTCATGGCGAAGAATTTTAGTCATAAATTCTCCACCTACCGCAACAGAGTCAAGCAAAGAATGACGCAGGTTTTCGGCCGGAGCAAAGCCAAGGTCATGAGTCGATGGGATTTTCCGGAATCTTGATGAACTTTGTTTGCTCTCTCGCAGTTTGGCTTGGCGTGTTCAGTCATTGTTCCTCAAGCCACTCAGCTAGAACTCAAACCGCTACTCTTCTACCCCTGTGCATCACAGTCCTCACCCACACAGCCCCTCCCACAAGATTGCTTTCTGTGTTTTAATCGCCATCTTTCTTTTTCTCCCCCCCCCCCCAAATCACCTCCTTGTTCTTAGTCCTTGACTCCAGCAGGTGACATCGAGAGGCCTTCCAATGAGTTGTGAACAGTCTTCTCCATCCGTGAAGGCTATGGGCGAGGGCCTGGGTCCAGCTAGTGCCGTCCATTCCTGGATGTTATATCAATTTACTTTGCCTACATCGTTTCTTATCTAATGCTCCCTGTTAGTACAGTAAGGTCACTGGCTCCTGTTCTATCTTATTATATCAAATTTCTTTTCCTCATTGGTGTAAGGAGGCCCTTCTGTAGGTCCAATGTAAAAAGGGTTTCAGTGTGATCGCTTCCCTCCTATTCAACGGAAAGCGACGTATTGAGACAATACAATTTTCCCGTGCTTCAGTTCACCCTAATATCTTTGCCCCTCTTCCTCCATTGGCTCTGTTTATCAAAATCCAATTTCCAACCTTTCTTTCCACTGAATATACAGGAGTTGCTCTCATCTAACAATGCTGTATTAATCGCGCTCTTTTCTAATCTTCAGTAATATTCAGCTTCCCATTTCTGCAGTAGCGATATCTCCAATGCAAACTCCGTCCATACCGACTTTGTATTTTCATTGATAAGTCTTTTTTTTTTTATGTTTTCACACTGTTCAGACGTGACTCCCTTCCGGTTATCTACGTTGGTACGGTGCAAAAGGTAGTGGTTTCAGCATTTTTCGAACCAAATAGAAACTTGTATAAAGCTTATATCGGCATTGTCCCTCGAGGAATTCCATAATCGACAGCACAGGTAGCTTTGGTACACAAGATCATACAGTATAAGTGCAATCTTTTAGTTTGCCGGTACGTTTCGAATCATTGTTTTCTTTCTTATGATTTCTTCTTGCTTTTGTTTGTTTGTTTGTTTGTTTTATTTAATGAACAGATATCTTTGAGGAAAGAAAAAGCTGAAGAGGTGTAGTCTTGCTACAGAGGTCAGACAATAGCCTGCTGCACTGAGGATGATGTAGAGAAAAAGAAGGGTTGTGTCATGCCATGTAGCAGGGCACCTGAAAATAATGGTGGCGTTAATAATATTGATGACTATTGATACATTTTTATATGCTTACTTTGGTGTCCTGAAGAAGGACCAACCTTATTCGAAAATTCGGTTTTCACTTTGAACATCAAGAAAAAGTTATTAATATGTGTTATTTTCTTTTTTAAATTGTTTAGTTAGTTGCCGATTGGACTGTCTTTTTCTATTTTATAAAATATTGATGACCATTGTGATGATGTTGAGAATGATGCTGCGAAGAACTAAACAGATCCAAGAATTTGGCGTCCAGATACATTCATCAACTTCAACTTATTTAGTTCTGCGTTTAAAAAAAAGTGTTGTTTGTTTACATAAATCTTTCGAGTCAGTTGCTGGTTGGTATTATGTGTCTATATTACTCAGTCGGGCAGATTTCAGACACATTCGAGGGTTGATCTTCCCGGGGTCGTTGTTTGAAAGTAATAAAGTAAATAGCAGCAGGCATACTATTCTGTCCTCAGCAGGAAACATGGATTTGTTGTACTGTACTGGTGGGCTGTCATCTAATCTAAATGTCGTACCAGCTGATCTACTGGGAAAAAATCTGTGTAAATATTGATGTCAGTTGAGCCATCCTGATTAAGCTTATTAGTGTCAGCCATTAGTGGAGAAAGCCCGCTGTTTCCTTTCTTTAACATCAGTGACCCAATATCACTCACTGCAAACTGAATTGTGGATAACAGGATTACTATACCAAGTTATATTTCAAAGTGTAGAGCACATAGTCGTTGAGTACAAAATATCTGTTCAGACTTGGAAGTTCCGCTGTTCAGATCGTCTAGTATTTCTCCGAACAGCATTAGCTGATATGTATGAATAACACAAAATGAAACGGGCAGTGAACGGCTTTGCGCACTCAGACCAAGGAGCTCCGTGCTTTGAACAAAATACAAAACTGTAACTCAACCTACGGCCCATTTTCAGTCTTGTTCAAACTTTGGATCGGTTGGGCAGGAAATAAAATTTTGTTGAGGACAATCACATCCCATTCTCGGTGTCTTTTTTCTTTCAATCTTTTTTTCAATTCAGTGCGCTGATGGTGCTGAAACACATACACACACACACATAACACAAACACACACACACACACTCTCTCTCTCTCACACACACACACATACACACACATACACATATTAACTTTCAGTCCCCAAATTAAACACAGTTTCTCTACACCTGTGTTTTTCCATCGCATTGTTAGTAAGGTGTAGATTATTCAAAGATATGAAAAGGAACAAATAAAACAAAAAAGAAAAAGACATTTCAGCTCTCTGTTTTCCAACACTAAATATGGATTTTTTTTCACTATGTTCTCTAGGGACGAGCACTAATATCGGGAGAATTGAACAGAGTCACTCATTCCAAGACATCTCAACATGAATATAATTATGAACACACACACTCACTCACACACATACGCACGTACGCACGCACGCAGTAGCACATACACATATAGACACGCACGTTTACATACTGTCACACACACGCACTCGAATACGTGGGATCCCGTAGACTACTGAACTTGACTACTCCACCAGCTCCTTGTGCCCCGCTATCATGGCACAATCCAACGGTTCTCATTCCGTTCTCTCACAGCTATTCCTACATACTAACCATTATTTAAAGATAATACAGCCGTCACAAATTATTCAATGAAACGTTATTGGTTTGTAATGAGTATTGATTTCCAACAGTTTATTTATTCACCCTGGTTTGACAAAACAAATTCAGCACACACACACACACAAAAAAAGAGGGTGGGGGGGGGGGGAGGGGGAGGCGGAGGGAGGAAAGGCGTTCACTGGACGTGTACACTGGGAACAATTTCATTGGTAAGACATTTTTTCTTCTTTCCGTAATGTAGGTGGGGGGGGGGGATGGAGGGAGGAAAGGCGTTCACTGGGCGTGTACACTGGGAACAACTTCATGGGTAAGACATTTTTTCTTTTTTCCGTAATAAGGGTGTCAGAATGTGCTGTGATGAACATTAAAAGAAAAAGAAAAAACGTGTTTTTCTTGTTTTTGTTTTTTGTTTGTTTGTATATATAGATCTATATATATATATTTTTTTAAAACATACAACGCTTATTCAAGAGACTTGTATCTTGCAAACTTACCTGTCATGCACAGAGTGTGTACACAATCAACGTTTATGAGTAAAAATTCGCCGGTCATGTGAGCAACCTCGAATACCTCAGTGGCGCGGTTTAAAAACGATTCATAAGGCCTTGGCCACAGTGCATCCTCTGTGTCTGTGTCTAACTCTCGCACTGCAGCCGCATGTAGTCATGTTGCGAGCTTTCAAGACGCAAAATTGCACAGGCGGGTATAACAGAAAACACCGACTGAAAGCCACCTGGCGACGTGGTTAGACCCAGATGCACTGCAGCCCGCGGCAATGAAATGAGTGTGGCCTATGACTATATGCAGCTGGAGAGGGAAAGTCACACACAGACGCAGATGCACTATGGCCACGGCCTAATGCTGAAATAAAGAAGTAAATAAACAATATTTAGATAAATAAATAATGAAACAATAAATAAATAATTTTCACAAAAAAAAAAAGGGCAAGCATGCATTGTTCAAATATTAACCCCTTGACTGTCAAGACATCAATCAAGATTATTTAGAGACGTCAACCCAGATATTATACCTGGCTGCCATACATTTAAAAAAAAAAATAAACGAAAATACTACTTGTGAGAAAGCTCTCTGAATTTGAATAGTTGTCAAAACTTACTGATTTGGGTATAGAAAAGACAATGAAATGAAGATAGACATTTGTCCTGGCAGTGAAAGGGGTAATTATCTACAACATCTGACAAATGAATAAATTTGTGATGTTGTCAGTGTTTCTGAAATTTCCATATTCAGTAAAGGCAGGCACGATCCAGTTTGAGGTTCCTCGATAAAATTTCACGTCAAGGATTTTTTAAGGCCCTTGAGGATCTCTAAAGAAAGTGTTAATATTCTGCTTCCTCTGACAGTGTCAGTTACACTTCTCTTTGTACTCCCCCCCCCCCCTCATCTCCTCACTTCTATTTTCCTGCGCCATTCAACATCTGATTTCATTCAATGACCTCCTCCCTCTGCCCCCCCCCCCACCCCCCTCGACCTATATCTCTCCCCTGCAGAGCAATATAGGCGATTCTGGGGTTCACTTTCTGAAAAGAGCTCTGTAAATATACCTGGTAGTAAACTGAGAACGATAATAGGAAGAACTGATAAAGGATTGGCCATAAGAATTTCTTCCTGTTCTATTACACAACACAACACACACACACACACACACACACAACACACATACACACACACAACACATACACACACACACGTACTCGCACATACACGAACACGTACACATACACACAAACACACACAGAAACAGAGAGAGAGAGAAAGAGAGAGCTTCCCGGCTTTATGTCAGGCTGCTATTCTTACATTAATTTTTATCCTATACGCTTGGTTATATGACGCATTACGCTACTCAGTTACGATGTCAGTCTTTAGTCTTTGATTCCGTGCTGCGTCAGAGCCTCATTAAAGATAAATGTATGGTCAATGTCCATCTCTTCTGAAAAAAAAAATAATTAGTGTGTGAGACATGTAGCAGAGAATCTGTGAAATAAAACGTCCCTATAGAGCCTGTGCTGATTATACCAGAACACTAGCAGAGAGAAGCACGAGAAAGAGAGGGCCATTTCTGATACGGTGATTTATATCTGAAACAAAGAAGTCAAACAAAACCAATACTAAACTTACACATCCAACAACCAGTTTGTGTGCCTATGAGTTGTTACGTGTGCGATATCTCTATTATTGATCAGGGAGCAATGGCGTTAGTTCCTTGTTGCATTTCCCTCCAGTTGGGCTTTGATAGTGAGTGATCCGGGGTCACCTCGGTGTGTTTATGTGTATGTGTGGGAGGGGGGGGGTGGTTACGAATAATGATTATGTGCATTGGTATTACTGTTTGCTGTTGTTGATGATATTAGTATGTATGTATGTATGTATGTATGTATGTATGTATGTATGTATGTATGTATGTATGTATGCATGTATGTATGTATGTATGTATGCATGTATGTATTTGTATGTATGTATGTATGTATGTATGTATGTATGTATGTATGTATGTATTTTTTCTGTGTGATATAACATAAAGCCTAAGTCCTTCCCCACCTTTTGCAAGGATTTCGTAAAATCAGAACTATTTTACCTTCGACGCCCCGTCTTCTCTGGGGCAGATCTGTCTATGACGGGCCAGAATTTCTTAGCAACTTACAGGAGGGCACAGCATAGTCATTTAGTGTATTTACAGCAGAGAACAGTGAACAACTAGACATTGTTATGGCCATTCAGTGCAGCTTGTAAGATAATGGGAGAGCTATTTAATGTTTCTTTGATCCAGCTTATTGCATTATTACTGTTAGATCTATAAATTATCCTCCTCCCCCACCCCACCCCAACACATACATATATGCGACGTACAACACAATACCCACTTGAGTCACCTGTCACTTACTTATCGGTCTCAGTACCATTCATTCTATGATCTGATATGACATTAAAGATACAGGACTGTAGAGATTCCAGGAGTCTGAGAATTTACCGCCTGTCCTCGTCTTTAATTGTGAATCAATTGTAACGCTAAATGGTACTAATGTGGTTAATCTTCACTTGTCTAGCCGTCATATTATTAACGTAAGCTTATATTATTATATTATTACTCTTTTATATGTTTGTTATTGCTGTTGCTGTTGGTTTGTTTGTTGTTTATTTGTTTGTTTGTTTGTTTTGGGAGGGCTGTAGATAGTATATAATTCCCACTTTGTTTGTGCCATACGTTTTAAACAGTTCACTGGCACTGATGTTAGTTTAAGTGGGTGTATCTGAATTATGTTTAAGTCGCCGATACCTGAGATACATGTAAATACATTATAGAAGATTGTTTATTATGTAACATTTGCAGGATTATAGATTCTGAGATTTCATAGTAACTTACAGCGCCATGAAGATGAAGTTGTAATTTTTTTTAGATGTAGGTATCATTTAAAAGGTCATATAATTATCCTTCACGACAAAAATTAAAAATTAGAAAATGTCCTTCGTTTTTTTTTTTTCCCTTGCAATCATTTAAGTCAAACACAAATACAAACAGGCAGATGGTTTCTCCAACAACAGCAACGATATTGGTGGTTCTCTCAGCAAACCATGGCTTTCCTGTCACTATCCCTATCTCACCTCGCCGCCCCCTCCTTTTCTCCTCACCCCCCCCCTCCTCCTCCTGCCCCTCCGGGCTTTCTACTTTAGTATTTTCTTGTCCTCCCCCACGGCCCTCAAGGCATCAAATGTGTGCTGTATGACACGGGAAGGCTGGCAGATTAATTTCTCTGACAAAGCCTATTGTTACTGTCCGCTCTCTTCGCTCTCCTTGTCTTCGCTTGCTGTCGTCAAGATACCTTTGTGGTTATCTTATCTTCTAGGACGCTCTCAGGACTTGCCTTGCGAATAATGGCCTTAAATCTGTCTGAAGAGTATGGTCATGTCCAAGATTTGAATAGAGAGATACAGTCGGAACGTCTCTCAGGGCATGTGGCTTTTCTAACTTCAGAATGAAATTTAAAATGCAGAATCATCATCCCCTTTTCTCTCCCCCCCCCCCCCAACCCCCTCCTCGTCCCTCCAATCTAGAGTCTCAGGAAACTGTCAAGTTAAGATCATAAATGATGATAAACTATGAACTTCGTCTCAAACAAAAATTGCCTACCAAAGTTTGATCGAGCCCTGAAAGGTGAACTTTGTGCGTGTATGGTCTTACCTCATATAATTTCAAACTGAAAGTTGTGTTAACCCTGTGTTTTTAAGAAGAACAGGCAGGGGTGGGAAAAAAGGAAAATAAATGTCAAGTGATGATAAAAGATGAAAAAAAAAATGAATTTTAAAATTGTATTGTTGAGAGAGCACCCTTTCTTGTTCCTTTGTCTTCAAAATGAGTGAGTGGCTGAACTCATACTCCCCAACGTTAATTTTTACAAGAAAATATTCAAAAAGTTTATATGAGATTAGATTTAAACGAGGACTCCAATGTCTGATAGTTCCAAGTGCCGTGTCTTTTTGGTCCCCGACTTTATAACAAGAACCTTTCAAATTTAGTTCACAGGCCTTAGCATTATAAGTGATAATCTTTAGGGAAAACAGATTTTTAGTAGCCTTTGGTAACAGGAAGCTCAACCAGGCAGTTTTAAAGTTTGACAATGATTGATGAAATGCAAGGACGTTCATAGTTGTTTCTGGCTATTTTTGAGCTGGCATGGGCGACAGGTCAGCATTTCAAGTAGTGATTAAATAAGATCCTTGTGAGCATAATTATTACTTTTGAAACACCTAGCAGGGCTAGACATTACCATTTTCCTACCGTACTGCTTTAAAAACTGGAGAGAAGAACAGAACTAGATATACTACTGTAAACCCCAGCTTGAAAAACATGTCAAATATGGGCGGTTCTGTGAGCAATGATGAGCTTTGAAATAGACAACAGAACCAGACATTTTGCTGCCGGGCTTGATACCCTGGAATGTGAAGCAGAGCCAGCCAGGCACTTTTCTAACAAGTGGAGCAGTATTATGAAATGTTAAGGTAAAAAGGGCATTTTGAAGTCTAAATGTTAGGTGTATTAAATGTAGCTAGATGATTTTTTTTTTTTTTTTGCATTGGCGTAGTTGAAGAGAGTGGATTAAAAGGTGGTAGATTGAGTTTCCTCTTGCGGCATGGTAGGTGTGCTTTGGGTTGGATGGTTGGAGAGGGGGTGGGGCAGAGTGGTAGGAGTCCTGCAGTGGAAGATACGGTCCTTCTATTAGCATCATAATTATCGGTGTTATATAACCGAATTAGGGGTACGCTGCTGCTATCAAAACTTTGTTCATCCAGTGTAATAAGAAGGGAAGGACTATGAAAAACGTGCCCAAAGAATACAGAATACTAACACACTGGAGAATCTGCAAGTTTCATGTATTACCTATGTTTAGGCTAGCCCCTGTTATCTAATGTCGAGGGAAAAACATAATAGTTATATGATTATAATCTCCTCCCCCTCTCTCTCTCTCTCTCTCTCTCTCCCTCTCTCTCTCTCTCTCTCTTTCTGTTCCTCGCCAGCCGCTATTTGGCTAGCTAGCTACATAGTTTCGGAAGAAACAACACATTCTCTCATTATACAGAGACATATTTCCTCTGGCACAGACTGTATTGTGTATGCGTGTGAGTGTATGCGTGCTTGTGTGTGTGTGTGTGTGTGTGTGTGTGTGTGAGTGTATGCGTGCTTGTGTGTGTGTGTGTGTGTGTGTGTGTGTGTGTGTGTGTGTGTGTGTGTGTGTGTGTGTTTCCCACGAAAAAGTGAAGCAAGGTTAGCTGTTCTTGTCCTTAAGCTGAGCTACAAATCTTTTTCTTTTACATTACATGAATATCTATTGTTTAGCTGGAAGAAAGAGTCGAGTACGGCAGACGCAATAGCACAATGTCAACAATGATTGGAAAGGGGGAACTCTAGATTTCATTTAGACTACCAGAGGCACGACTGTAGTTGCTGGGCTTTGTGACATTATTCCTAACTGCTAGACTGCTGCATCATTAATTTATTCAGAGCTAACACAAAACCTCTGTACGTGTAATTTTGTAGCAGATGTCGTCCTTTTGTTTGACTTAATTATTTTGCAATGTAATAGCGTGTTACATGTCTGTGACATTGTAGATTCAGATGCTTAGCTCGAGTATAAGATAGCCAAGTACCAAAATCTCCTGACGCTATCCCGATATGGCATCGCCGAAAGGGACCGAAACCAAAAATGAAAAAATGAACGGACCTCCTGACGGACTTGCCAGGAGCTAGCTGTGAAAAAGGCAAACTTATCCGCGCTAGAAGTGGGAGTATGGGGCTACGTGGGTTTAACAGCATATTCTCTACTGATAGGTAGCACTAGAAGCGCCCTGCATGAACTAACAACAGCAACAGAGTACTCTTCCATTTGGACTGGAGCAGTAGGAACTATATGACCTCAACATACTTGATACCGGACAGTAAATCTAAAAAGAATAAGTTGTGCCATAAAAAAAGTAGGACGCGTGGCGAAATGGCTAGGTCACCTCGGTCACTACACCTTGGTCAATGAAAACCAAACGGCACTAGGTTGAATTACAGAAAATCCCGGAGGGG
>JBCAUA010072288.1:0-10985 GCA_038406235.1 Peronia verruculata
AACCTCCATCCAGGAGGTTGAAAGACCAAGTCCTGAACCCGTGAATAATATTCCGGGGCAGGCATTCAACAAGCTTCTGTTGTGAAGTGATCTGTTCTTTTCTGTGTGTGTGTATGTAGAAATAGAAATTCAGATCTGTGTGCATATTTTCTAGCAGTTGCTAAACTATGTAATAATTTTTGTTGTATGTGTGTTTGCTCAGAAATTGCAATATAGATAAAATATGTGCATACCTATGTCTTTTACTGTACAATTGTGTGCGTGTGTGTATGTAGATAGATATATAGATAAATATGGAAGGGTTTTTATTTGTGTGTGTGTGTTTTCTTCTCATAAATCTTGTATAGCTGTCATCTCTTGAGAAGTGATCTGTTCTTATCTTCGTGTGTTTATGTAGAAATAGGAATTCAGATCTGTGCGCATGTTTGCTATCAATTGCTAAACGATGTAATTTTTGTTGTTGTATGTGTATGTGTTTAGAAATTGCAATGTAGATTATATGTACACACGTATGTCATTTATTGAACAATTGTTTGTGTGTATGAATGTCTAGATATGGATATGTAGATAAAAAGGAAATGCTGTTTTTTTTCCGCCATAAATCTTGCATTCGTCGGAACCAGCAGTATCTTTATGAACTGCCAGTAGCAATATCGTCAAGACCAGCACCATCGTCTGTGAACTGCAGCCAGCAGCATATTGAGAATTAATATTACCATCTTTTGTTCATATGCGTATATGTTTATGGTCCATTCATTTGTGTGTAAATAGATATTAAGACTATATACATCTCTTACAAAAATATATAAAAGTTTTTGTTTTGCATATCTGTGTCATCTTTATATGTTTAAAATAGAAATGTACATTTATGAGTTTATGTTGTAGGTTGCGAACTGATGAAATCTGATGTAAAAAGTGAACCTGTGTGTGTAAAATTAGAAATGCAGATATAATTTACGCCAAAAAAAAAAAGGAAATAGAAGAAAAGAAAAGATTAGAGAAGAGCAGAAAAGAAAAAGAAAAGAAAGAAAGAAAGAAAAAGGAGGAGAAAAGACAACAAAAAGACACATGAAAAGAAAAAAAAAATAAATATAAAGAAAATTTAAAAAAAAAAAAGAAAAAAAAAAAAAGGAAAAAAAAAAAAAAGGGGGGGAAATGTTGATAATATGTAAATACATTTAACATCAGTTGCTAAATCCTAATGTGAAAGTATCTGTCCGTGTGTGTCGCAAATCCGAAATGCAGTACTATGCGCCATCAATGTTCTTTTGTGTATGTGTCTGTGTTTGTGGAAATGAAATAAAGAACTTATATTCGTATTCATGACTTTTTTTTATGTGAAATGATGTAAATCAATATCAGCTCCTGTTAAATAATAAAATATTTTAGTTTGTGTGTATATGTGTATATCTGTATTCGTTTGCATGTATGTAGAAATGGAGATGCAGCGAGATGTGCATACCTATATCATATCATGTTCATTGGTGAAATATTTTGTTCTGCGTATATATGTGTGTAATGGAAATATGGATTAGGAACAAAACTATGTTAGCTCTGTTAAAAAATAAATAAACAGTTTGTTTTTTGTGCATATGTGTGTCTGTATGTGTAAAGAAATGGAATATAGATTATGAGCAAAGATATGCCAGCTGTTTGTAAATATTTTGTTTTTGTATGTATGTGTGACAAAGGAAATGTAGATTATAAAGAAAGCTATTTTAAATAATGGAATGTTATGTTATCTGTTCGTTTGTGTGTAAAAATGGAGGGTAAATTGTGAAATTTAGGGGCCCTTTTATGGCAATATTAATATAAGAACATACCTGTGTCATATGTTGTGAAGTGATCTGTTCATTTCTTCGTGTGTGTATGTAGAAATAAAAATTTGTGTGCATATGTGCTATCAATTGCTAAACTATGTAATTATTTTTGTTGTATGTGTATGTGCTCAGAGTGCATACCCTATGCCATTTATTGTACAATAGTGTGTGTGTGTGTGAGTGGGTGGGTGGATGGATGGATGGATGGATATGGATATGTAGATAAACATGAAAGCTGATTTTTTTTTTTTTTCATAATCTTGCATTTGTCGGAACCAGCACCATCCTTGTGAACTGCCAGTTGGAACATCGTCAAGACCAGCACCATTGTCTGTGAACAGCAGTCAGCAGCATATTGAGAATCAAAATCACCATCTTTTGTTCATATGTGTATATGTTTATGGTCTGTTCATTTGTGTGTAAATAGAGATTTTTTTATATACATAATAATCATATTTTGGGTGTATATGTATAAATCCATATGGAAATGACAATGAAGATTTATTTCCATAAAGATGAAATCTTTGTGATATAATGTAAAAGTTATGGTCCTGTCTTTCCATTTCCATGAGATGTCTCCTATAAATTTAAATATAATTTTACTCCGTGTGAAGTAAATGTATTGAAGTAGAGTAAGAGGCTTCCATTGTAAAGTGATAGAGTGGAAATATAATTAAGCTTTTGCACTCATTCTGGAAGCTGTATTTTAGTAATCCTACCTTACATTTCTGCATAAAACGAATAACCAAAAAAAAAAAAAAAGACAGGAAGAAAGAAAGAAAGAAATTAAAAGGGAAGAAAAAAGAAAAAAAAAAAGAAAAAAAAGAAAAAAGAAAGAAGAGAAAAAATCCAATGAAAGAGACCAAAAAAAAAAAAAAAAAAGAGGAAAGAGAAAAAAACAAAAAAAAAAAAAAAAAAAGGAAGAGGGGGAAAAAAAAGAAAATCCCAGCTTTAAAAAAAAAAAAAAAAAAAAAAAAAACCCCAAAGAAAAAAAAAAAAAAAAAAAAAAAAAAAGGGGAAAGAAAAAAAAAAAAAAAAAAAAAAAAAAAAAAAGGAGAGGGGGGAAAAGAAGGAAATATAAGATTTAAAAAAAAAAAAAAGAAAAAGAAAAAACTGCAAAGCAAGAAATGAAGTTGAGAATATAATAATTTTTATGTTACGACTTGCCATTTAGTTCCATTTATTGTTTTATTGATTGAATGAACATGCTTATGCTGTATTTTTCACCTCTTTGTTATCATTGAATTGGAAATATATATGAATGCCTATGTTATCTATGTATAGATATTGTATTTTGTAATATTTTGTTTATGTATGTATAGAGTATATATTATATATATAGAAATGGTAATGTCTGATTTTGTGAAATTATGTTATCATATTTGTCTCTCATTAATATATGCAGATTTTGTATGAGTTTCGCGTAGCATGTTTGGGGTGTGGTCTTTTGCTTGGTATGGCTGGAGAAATTAACCAACTCTGATTATTAAAGTAACCAACTAAACCAACCAAATTAACCAACCACCTAAACCAACCAACTTATCCAACCAACTTAACCAAATCACCCAACTAAGCGAACCAACTAAACCAACTCACTGAATCAACCAACTCATAAACTTGTCTATCCTTCACTGTATTAAACCAACCAATTAAACCAAACAGATTTTCCACAGACATGAAGACCAGATTGACAAACCACCTCAAGAGATCAAAGATCCTCTCCTCAATGGCGTCAGGGGGAACAGGTTGGTTAGACTGACTACTTTGGGTGATCTCCTAAATTTCAGTTTGTTTCTCTTTCGTTGTTACTTTGACATATTAACAAATTGAATCTGAACATCTTTGTAGGATTTGCATTAAGGTATATTTAATATTGAACTAATTATGTTTTGTCACATCAAGGAGGGGCGGCGTCAACTGCCAAATACTTATATTCCTAAGCGATAAGTAAACGTAGATAGAAAACTGTAACACAATTTCTCTTGTAATGACATTGTTTCTTGTGTGCATATTACCAGTTATGTCCTGTTAGAGATCATGGGCAAATGGAATATTGTTACATAGTTAATCCCCTTTTCAGACAACAAGTTTGCTGACGTGAACTCTATTTTTTTCCTTGTCACACAGAAAAAGGACAAGGGGACTCGACGGAATTAACATCACTTGATAGATGTCGGCTAAATGCAGGTTTGTTTGGGAAAAGAAATGATTTCCATCCAAACTTCCATTAATATGGAATAATATTAAATTCCTACAGAACTTCTTTGATAGGATTTAATAGTAAACCATTAAAAATGTCTATGCAACCTGCTCATGAATATATCTAACTTTTCCATAGAACTTTTAGGCTTAGATAACACATACATAAAAGGTATGTGTTAAGATGTTTGTCTTCGTCTAGTTTATTTTATTCGAGATCTGAAATCTCCCATAGAGCTTTCCGATTTAGGTCTGTTTATGATCAGTGATATCTATACAACATATATGCTAAGATTATGCCCGGCCTTGACATATTTAATTAGAAAAAATTCAATTCTGAAATTTTACAGTGGCTTTTATATTTAGATTGGGGGAAAAAATCTACATCAGCATTAAACAGCATAAAACTTAAATCATTTGATATGAAGTTGTTAAAAAAAACAACAAAATAACCTCATCATAAAATTATTTGCTTTATTTTGCTTTATGCACATACTAACAAAGGATTTTGCAATTCAGATCAAAAGTTTGAATAATAATGGTGAACCAACACTGATTTCAATATGAGCAGTTTTTATACAGTCTTTCTAGGTCACTTCATTTATACAATTATTTTTGTAAAATATCGACTGAAACAGCTACAGCCAAATAGGTTTCATGTCCTATATAAATCTCAGCCGCAGCTTAACATAGATATTTTCCAGGTAAATATTGTCGTGTATTTTGCATATCAACTACAGCTTTCTCACTTTATATCGCAGAGCAAGAACGAAAAGAAACCGAAGTTGATCGAGATCATCTTGGGGACAGCAGCATTCTTCAAGAATGAAGGTTTTTCTCAGGAGCCGATGATTTAATTTAATTTTAATTGAAATAGTTTTAATTTTTTTTTTTTTTTTTTGTGAGCTGCATGCAGTGTTTGGGATGTAAACTTTGCATGGTGCGGCTGGAGGAAATAATCCACTCTTATTTATTCATTCAACCAAACCAACCAACTAAAGCATCCAACTAAATCAACCAGCTAATAAACCAGCTAATCCCTCTTTTTTACGTAATCAATCAACTAAACTAAACTAATCATATTTTCCACAGTCGACGACATGAAAACCAAAATCAACAAGTCAGTTTGAAGGATAGAAAGATCCTCTCTTCACAGGAGCCAGAAGGAGCAGGTTGGTTAGAATGATGGCCTAGTGTGATGTCATTTCACTTCTTAGCTTCTCTTTCATTTTGACATACTGACAACTTGAGTTGAACATTTATGTAGGATTTGTGCAGGAATGAGATATGTATAAATTTCGATCTTAAATTGTTTGTGTTTTGTGATTTTTTTTGGGGGGGGGGGGGAGAGAATAACTAGTATAATATTTTTTTAAAGCTAGATTTTTCTTTTCCCTACATTATTATCGTAAGGCAAAAATAAGCTGGAAAATTGTACAAAATCTGTTTCAATAAAGATGTAATATGTTGTGTGCATATTTGCAGTTTTTTTTTTTCTATAGGAGATCATGAACTTTGCAAAACATTGTAAAACAGTTATCCTCTTATCACAGCACAGGTTTGCCAGCGTAATCTTTCACCTTTCCTTGTCACACAGGAGAAAACCAGAGGACTCAACGAAACAACCATTATTTGAGAGATGCCATAGAGACTCAGGTTTGTGCGAAAAAAAATATGTTTATTCAAACTTAGTATCACTCTCTGTAGATTTTTTTTTTTTAATATTGTTTGCGACCAGTTCTGATGTCTGTCCAAATTATGTGTTAAAACAGATACCAGGCTTCACGTACATGTGTTTATTTCATTTCGGATCTGAACTTTGCCATAAAACTCTTTAATTCAGATTGGCCTGCGACTAGTGATGATATCTATTCAACCTGAGTTAAGACAATCCTCGGCTTTGACTAGCTTAATTTATTTCAGATCTGAAATTTCTGTACTTAGACTGGGAACAAAATCTACACCAGCAATGAAGAGCATAGAACTAAATCATGAATTTGAAATGAAGTTGATCAAGATAACTTCATCATATTTCAATTTTCTTTTGCTTTTTACAGACACTAACAAAGGGTTCCACCCTAAATTTACATCAAAGACATGAATTATAATAGTGGACCAGCACTAATTTTAAATGTCCCTCTAGCTCTCTTCATTTATACAACAAATTATTCAACAGTCGAATCAGCCGCAGTCAGATAGATTTCATAGCCTATTTATTTCTCAGTCGTAGGTTGGCTCAGATATTCTTCAGATAGCTGTTTGGAAGGTGGTGTTTTTCCTTGTACCTACCACAGCTCTCCACTTTGTATTGCAGGAAACAACGGAATTTGCCACAAACGTAAGACACATATCATCGTGGGGGACCGCACCATAGTTTAAGAACAGCAGATCATTTTGGGAGTCAGTGACACAATTTTATGACAGTACAGATCATCTTGGGAGCTAGTGGCCCAATCAACTCAACACAAATCATCTTAGGACAGTACGCTGCAGGAGCTGGACACACAGAACAGTACTCTGACCGTCCATGACATCGTTTCTTTGGCTTCACACACATCCTGTAGAACAGCCCTTTGTTCAAGAACAGCTAATTAGGATCATTGAGACCATTAATATATGTTTGCTACAGATTATCTTATGAACCAGTGACACAATTCTATCAACTTCATTCAGATCATCTCGGGAACCAGTGACATAGTTGTCTCAACTTAATACAGGTTATCTTAGAAGAGACCACTTTTCAAGACCAGCAAATGAGGATCCTTAGAACCAATGACATCGATATTATGAACTCATAAGAATTACTTCAGGACACATCCCTACCATGCGATATCCGCAAGAAAGAAACACTTAGGAGAAATCAATATCAAGATTTCAAGATGGCAAATTAGGATTGTTTGCGCTGCGGAGTCCATCTCTCAGGTGGTAATGTGTATTAAAAGTGAAAATGTAAATATAACCAGTGTAACACTTATGTTATCCTTAGTGAAATGATGTAATCTCGTTCTTTTTCTATATGTCTATGCTTTGAACTGGAAATAGAGATTATTGTTGACCTTAAGGATATTACGTTAGCATTATTTTGATTTTGTATGGTTGAAATTCCACATGTGGATATTTGTAATTTTTAGTATCATTATGATTTTTGATGATGTTCTTTGAAATATCGAAAACGCCAAAAACTGTCCTAGACAATTATCAGATATCTATGTTACTCGGTGGGAAATAAATGTATAGAAATTAAGCTAACTAGAAAAAAACAATGAAAGGCAGGGGTGGGATAGGGGACAGTTATATGCTATGGTCCTGCCTTTCAGTTCCCTGCTTAGTTCTAGTGGTGGAATAAACATACTTATGCTGCATTTTTCAGTGCTTGTTATTACTGAAGTGGGAAAATAATTATATCTGTAATATTTTTCACTCTGTAATCTGGTAATTTAGTGATTTCAGAACTTAAGGATACAGTGGCGTATACATTATTTGCTTTGGTGACATTGTTAAGATATCTTACAACTAGTATGTTCATGAAGTAGAATATTTCATTTCAGTATCTATATATGATAATGCCCATATTATGTTTATGTATGTTTGATATTATGTATTTTTTAAAAATGTATTTGTATCGTTTTGTATGAATATCTGTGCATTTGATCTATAGTGAGACAAGTGAATTTAATTTATTATATGAATAAGTACTTATTTGACTTTTGAGTGGTCAAAAAGCTAGCTTTCAAACTTCAAAATTGTGAGTATCTTTAGCTTTGGCATTGTGTGTGTTCTCGACAGATTAAGATACTGAATTTTAGAAATACTTCAGAATGATGGTATGTGCTGGACATGATAAACATGACAGCAAATTTTTGACGTTGCCAAATGTGACTGTACATTTTTTAGGTCAAGGACAAATATATCACTAGCCGTGTCAACATACATGACAGACAGCATAAGTACTTTTCTTTTTTTTTTAACTGCAACATTACAGTATAGTTTTGGACATGGGCATACATGATAATACACGGTTTAGAACTTGACAAACATAACAGTACAATGTTCAGTTTTTGGACACAGATGACAGTACACCGATTGGAATTAAGGACATAGGGCTACACCCTATGGACAAATATGACAGTATACTATTAAGGATATGACATAAAATGCCAGTATACCAGGTAGGACATCGATATATAAGGCAGTTCTTGGACACACTTGACCCCCCCCCCCCCAGGACATGGACACAAAAGGCAGAACTTTCACCTTTCAGAACTTGGACACACATGGCGGTTCTTTCGCCGCTCAGGACTTGGACAAACAGGGCGGTACTTTGTGCAGGACTTGGACACACAGGACAGTACTCTGACCGTTCTGGACTTGGACACACAGGACAGTACTCTGACCATTCAGGACTTGGGCACACATGGCAGTACTTTTGCCACTCAGGACTTGGACAAACAGGGCGGTACTTTGTGCAGGACTGGGACACACAGGACAGTACTCTGACCGTTCAGGACTTGGACACACAGGACAGTACTCTGACCGCTCAGGACCTGGACACACAGAATATTACTCTGACCATCCATGACTTGTATACACAGGACTATACTCTGGCTGTACAGCACTTGGCCACGTAGGACAAAACTCTGGCCATTCAGGACTTGGACATGCAAGGCAGCACGCCATTTATGATTTTGAAATACAGACATTACACCTTTTAGGATTTTGACACTCATGCACAGACAGCAGCCTATACCGTCTAGCATTTGAGCATAAAGGACATTACACCGTTAAGGATTTGGACACGCAGGAAAGTATGCTTTTTTGATTTCGCACAGCTGAAAGTTCAAGCTTCAAGCTTTAATTTTTACTTTTGCAGTGTGAAAATAGTCTAAATTATGTCATCTTTTGCAAGTATATTACAGTTTGTTTTTTAGTATATAAAATTTCTTCCCCCTAACGAAGAAATCAAAGACAAAAACCAAAGAAAAATAAGAGAGGAAGGTAGGGTGATGTAGGGGATTATGTTTTGTTTTATGGTTCTACCTTTCGTTTCCATATAATGTTTCATTTGATAAATGGCTGTAATTTAAAAAAAGAAAAAAGACATCTATGAACATAATTTATTGTGGTAATGTTATGTTAATTAAATGGCCGACATATATAGTCTTGTCCACATCATGTAACAAATTAGCAAAAAAAAAAAAAAGAAAAGAAGAAAAGAGAAAAGAAAGAAAAAAAAAGAGAAAAAGAAAAAAAAAATGGAAAAAAGAAAAGGAAAAAAAAAAAAAAAAAGAAAAAGAAAAGAAAGGCAATGGTGTCACAGTATATGGTCCTGCCTTTCTTTTTATTTAAAACCCATTAATGTACTAGTTTTTAAATTCCTGTTGTGATATAATGCATTCATTTTTTCGTGTATATGTGTGTTTATAGGTGTTCTACCTGAGAGAATGTACGTGTGTTAATATGAAAATGTAGATTTTATATGATCAAGTTTATGACTGTGATTTTCTGCAGAATGCCAGAATGCTATTGCCATAAACAGAACAATCGCCAGATCTTTTTTAGGTTCTATGAAGTAAATGCATGGAAGTGGAGATAACAAGAAGCTTCCACTTTAAACATTTCCTTGTGAAAGTAGCCTAAACAATCTATAAGCTTTTACAAGCATCCTACAGTTTATCTTTTAATAACTGTTTCTTACGTTATTATAGATACCTTATCACACATACAAAAAGCAGAACGGCAGGGGAGGTGTAGGGGATAATGTTTTGTTTTCTGGTTCTGCCTTTCACATAAACTCTCATTTGATGAATGGCTATATTATTACATAGTATAAATATTTAAAGTATATTATGCCACCTTTTTTATTTTTCTCAATTGTAATTATTAGCAAAAGTGGTCATCTTTAAGAAAGTACGGACTTATTTCAAAAGTTAAGATTGGAATTGAAGGCTGTTTCGTCAGGAATTATATTTGCTTTGTCACTTGTACTTACTTGTGCATGGATCCCAGCGCCATTTTTGCTATTTCTTTGAAATAAATCAAAGAAAATAGAGACATCAATGGACATGATGTACTTTGGCTATGTTCCGCTAATTGAATGGCAGACATGGTCTAGCCCAAGTTATGTAACAAATTAACCAGAAAAAAAAAAAAAAAAAGAAAAGAAAAGGCAGGGGTGGGGTAGGGGATTACGTCACAGTATATGGTCCTACCTTTCTTTTTATTTAAAACCCATTAATGGACTAGTTTTTAAATTCCTGTTGTGATATAATGCAATCATTTTTTCATGTATATGTGTATTTATAAGTGTTCTACCTGAGAAAATGTACGTGTGTTAATATGAAAATGTAGATTTTATATGATCAAAGGCATGACTGTGACTTTCTAGCTGCGGAATGCCAGAATGCCATTGCCATATACAGAACAATTGCCAGATTTGTTATCATTATTTTTATGTTACTTACTTCTATGGAGTAAATGTATGGAAGTGGAGATAACCAGAAGCTTCCACTTTAATTCTTTCCATGTGGAATTAGCCTAAATAATCTGTAAGCCTTTACAAACATCCAACAGTTTGTATTTTAGTAACCGCTTATGTTTATATAATGTTTACTTTATTGTACACACAAAAAGCAGAAAGGCAGGGGTGGTATAGGGAATAATGTTTTGTTTTCTGGTTCTGCCTTTCATTTCATTGTAAACTACCATTTGATGAATGGCTATATTATTGCATAATTAAACATTTATAGCAAAGAGAACTATATTACCAAGAGGGGACAGCTCCTCATAAGCTTTTGTCCACGCGCACCCGCGTCGCCTCGCCACCTCGCCAGAATCTCCGTGCGTATGCTGAGCCGCTATGTTTTGGTTGCCATGGTTGCTAGGCGATTCTTTATGGCTTGATTTCGTTGTTGGGCAGGCCTAAGACATGTGCGCCAGTAATTTAAACAGATTTAATAATTCATTTCA
>JBCAUA010072298.1:0-10985 GCA_038406235.1 Peronia verruculata
GATAGATAGATAGATAGATAGATAGATAGATAGATAGATAGATAGATAGATAGATAGATAGATAGATAGATATGTAAAAAAAAGTAGGTAGGGGGAGGGGGGGAGAGAAAGTTAAGTGGGAGTGGAGCAAGGTTAACTTTTGAATCAGTTTTCTTTTTACGATACAATTTATTGTCAATTACACATGTATCAATTTTGATGCCAGTGGCGTTTATTACTGCTAATAATATAGATTATTAAAACTGAAGAACAAAAATGCAAGAACAAAGCAAGTTCTCCTTCAGTGCATTATAACGATATACATGTATTGCGAATGTATTAAATGAATGCATGGCAGCTTAGGGGTCTTGTTTTACTACGTATTTCTGCACTGCAATCTCCGAAATCACAAGTGGGAGGTTGTGAGAGTGACCCCTCTGCTGAGTATTATTAAGACATACAAATCAGTTTGTAACTTAGTAATTGTACTAGGGACTAATTGGCAAGCCCAGAAATACACCGTGTACATATAACACTGTGTACATACAGTCACCTCATATAAGGTTTGGCATTCATTCGTGTCGAGTACGTTACAAGTGTGTGCTTGGTAAGATTACTTCTTACTCTTTCTTTCTCCTTTACAATTGTTGAGCTAACAATTTACCTGAGGTGGCATGAAGGTGCATGTGGGGTGGGTGGGGTGGGATTACTATGGGTGGAAAGCAGACGGGCGGGGGGGGGGGGAGGAGACAAATCAACCCATACATTTGTCAAACAAAACCCCGATTGAACTCATGACTCTCATTAACATCGCATGAACCGATCCAACGATAACTGAATTTGTAAAATGGGAAGTCTGGCATTATACTTGGGCGTTGCCAGATATACATGTACATGTATTTGCATTTGTTGACCGAGGTAGAGTGAAAACTGGGGCAAAGGGTGATAATTTACGTGAACTGACTAAAGTTGCAAAGCTTCTTATTAATATTTCACTACATAATACTTCCTCTTTTCTTCGAAATGGGAAAATGGAAATTTAATTTTGTGTCATGTTGCCATCGATGCACATTCTGTGCATGCACTGTTAAAAATAAAAAGACAAAGCGGGGAAATTATATCCCGATTTAAACTTTTTCTTATATTTTCAGATATCAAGCGGTCATTTGACCTAATTGATCGCAACCACAATGGACGTATTTCAAAGTTTGAGCTGACTCAAGCTGCCAGAGTGCTGGGCTTCAACCCCACATTGCAAGAGGCGCAGAGAATGATTGACGAAGTTGATTTTGATGGTACGATAAATGTATCCCTGTTCAAACGATGGATATTTTTGTTTTGACCCGCAATAAATTATCTGCCATTTTTGCTTTTGCCCGAAAGTCAAAACTGTGAGTCGCATGTAGTTCCACGAGCATGACCAATATGCTGAGCAATAGCATTTGGGAAAACCCTCGTTGAACTGTTTCTTCAGATCTTATCGTTTCTATTTGCAGTCCCGATATGCAAATAATAATAATAATAATAATAAAAATATTAGAAGTGGAGGTATCACATGGCTATAAATACTAGCCGATTATGAAGAGGATGTTTGTCTAACTGCAGATATTAATTCAGGCTTTACAACTGTGGAAATATACCATTGTATTCATTTCATAAAATCAACACATTACGTAGTCGTCATTATCAAGTTGACAAGCAACGTAAATAACAAAAATAAGCAAATTTTACTCTCATCTAGTTACATAAGAATGGTCTCAGTTTCAATCAAGCAAATAGTTAAGGACAACCCCCCCCCCCTCCTTTTTTTTAGATGCAATACAGAGGAAAATACCATTTGAAAGTTTAACACCTCTCTTCCCTCTTGTGCTCCATGCAAAACGTCCCAACACAGAGGAGCCTGACTTTCTTCTGTTAGTGCAAGATCAACTAAACTCTATTTGTGTCTAAGTGTTTTTCCTTTTGCTTTAGATGAAAAAGTATTATTATCAATTGATATGGCAATAATACATTTTTTTTAAAGCGGATTAGAGCTTTGAACAATAAAAGAGGCAGGATAGGTGCGATCCTAGTCACTTGTTTCTACTAAGAATCTTGACAGTTCTTAATTGCAATGGCAGAACTGTTTACTTTGAGGTGAGCAATCATTACTATAGTAACACGAATGCTCAAGTTAATAATATTAAGAATAACAAGAACTATACAATAAATTCAACTTCTGCCTGCTTCCCAACGGAGATAGGCTCAGGATTTTTAAGTAATATTTTGTCAAGAACCTGATAAATATGGTCCACATTCACATCACTGCAAAAGTGTTAACATAATACCCAATACCAAATCCCCGAGAATGATTACATGTGTTACGATTGTGACGATGTTCATGTACTTATGAGAACTGAATAAAAGGAAAATAGGCTCATTTTTCGATATTTTTATCTTTTTTAATGACTTATTTCCGTGTTGCTCTATTTTAGGGAATGGCCAGATCGATTTCTGTGAATATGCCCGCATGATGGCAGATACGTTCGGTGCTTTGGACTATCAGAAGATGCAGATAGACAATGCTTTTAGGTATGAGCCCATGTGTTTTACCACGTGTGTGCCCCAGTCTATGTGTGTATTAATGTCTGTGTACATTTTTTGCCTGTTAGAATTCTTACCTTTTAGAAAAGTTCCTGACTCTCTTTAAAGTGAAGAGAACCTTGAATAAGCTTATAAGCATACATCCACACGAAGATGTACAGCACACAAAAGTCATTAACGTCAGTTACGATATGCTTCAAGATTACATTACACGGTTATACTTACTAACATATAGGTCTACATCCATCTCTGTAGCAAGGCGTGCCTAATCAGCACTGCAAGTGGTTTCTACCGTCTGTCTGTGTCCACATATACATCAATCAGCTTCTCCAGTCGGCTACAAAAATCCAGTTCTCTAGATCCATGTCTCTGGCCGCCTCTCTCACAAAATTTTACAGGATACAGCCTAGGGTTAAACTTTGCTTGGGCAGATCATACACTCATATTACGATAAAATAAAATAACTTTGTTGTCCTAAAAAAAAAAAGTAGATTTTTTTTATAGTGTCAAACGAGCTGAATTCAAGACTACGTAGAAAAAAATAAAATGTTGGAAATTAAGCTCAAGGCAGTGATTTTTCACTCTGTCATAGGATCTATTTATGTGCTGTTGTATTCGAACACTAACAGTACTCCACGTATTCCAGTAGATAATGACGTGTCTAGAGAGACCTATTATTGTTCTTTCAATGTCTTTTTGTCAAAGGGTCGATTTCATACTACTCCACGTTTTCAATGTCCACGAGATAGGAATAAACAGCTTGTCATATTTGACAAGGCAGCATAGACATTACTATAGTTATACTTTTATGTCAGCGCAAGGCAGAGGTTATTGTACTCGCATTCTCGGCTCCTGTGAGGAACGCATTGCTTTATGAACAATTATACTAAATTAAAATTAAATTTGTTGTTATTGTACAGCTTTTTAATGCAACAATAATTTGCCACCCAGGACAAAGAGAAAGATGTAGTTCTTTTTCGTACATTTAAGTTAACAAGTAATGACCATAACAACAACAACAACAACAACGACAATGATAACAGAAAAAAAACAACAACAAGAAAACGAGAAAAAAATTGAGAGGGAAAAAAATAACATCAACAACAACAACAACAGCAAAAGAAAAAAGAAAAGAAAAAGAAAAAATCACCACTAACAACAATAAAAAGAAGTTCAGGTCATCTGGTTTAATGATCAATTTGAGGAATCCACAAGATCAAACTTATAACAAGGAGATTTTGAAAGAAACCGTTCCATCAGTGTTGCCTCTTAACTGCCGGTATTCATCTTCATTACAATTTACATCCACCTTCACTTTCCCTTCTTCCTTTTCCCCATGACCAGATTCCTCGACAAGGATGGGAACGGCTGGATTTCCTACGAAGAACTGCGCACGGCACTAACACAAAAGGGAGACAAACTCTCGGATGAGGAATTTGAGAGAGTGGTTAGTGAACTTGATGTCGACAAGGATGGTAAAATTTATTATGCAGGTGAGTCGGTGGGACTTTATTTCTTACATTTACTGCACCCAACCTGACTGATTGTGCGGATTTATGTGCGTGTAAAAGAAACTTGGGAAGAAAGGCATGTTCACAAATGTGGATGTTGTGAACATATGTGCAGTTGCTACCATAAGCTCTGATCGGAAGGGGGCGCAGTGGCTCAGTGGTTTGGTGTCTGTTTCAGAGTGAAAACAATTCACGGTGCTGAGGTGGGGATCGACTCGGGGGTCCTCCGTTGGAGGTCGGAAGGGCACGAAGATCGAAACCTGCATTTTTTCAGTGACTCACCGCTCCCCTGATTTCCTCTGGTTTGGGATGCCCGACGTCTAGCCTTCGCAGATAACGGCAAATATATTTCGGAGGTCCCGTATGTATGTTATGCACGTTGAAGAATCCTTTAAAATCATCCAAAATCGATGAACGAATAGGCTGTCCTGGCAAAATTTCCAAATTCCAGATTACTACCCACGAAAATTATCTCCAAAATCAGGCATCTACTTAAAGCCAAAATAATCTTACTATCTCAGGATTAAAAGGCTTAAGAAAAACAAACAAACAAACCCTGATCGGCAGCCAGTCTGTGATAGTGTTTGGTCTTTATATATTCGAGTGGGGCGTAGGGAAACTTTCCATCTCCAAGCTGCCTGGAGAGAGATAGGCGCCGCGAGGTCCAAGACAGACACCCTGACATAATTTGTCTGTGGCTTCCTTATGACTCCAGACAGAGTTATTGATGGAGATGATAGGTGATGATGATGACGACGATAGTGATGACGGTAATTGCCCTGACAAAGAGCAAAGTAGGTTCGAAAATTTGACTAGTGATACCACCTTCTTCAATTTTTACTAAATCAAGTTCTTCATATAGTTACGTGCTTCTTTTTGATGTCCTTGATTAGTTGCGCGTAGAGCGTCATCATATATTTTAGGAGATTTTTAGGCTATAAAATGATGACAGCGATGATGATAAGGATTGCTCCAACGAAGAACCAAACGGGCTCGAAAATTTGGCTAGCGATATTAGTTTTCTTCAGTACCATGTTCTTCATATTGTTTATCAACTTTTAAAAAAATGTATTTGATTAGTTGCCGGTGGACAATCGTATTAATTTTAAATCATTTGGTCAAGTGACGATGATGATGGAGATATGACAAAGAAAGATGTATCTCTTCAGGTGGTACCTTTGTTATATTTTTCTGTTATTTAAGACTCCCTTCTAAATTCCAATTGAGTTAAGTTATAAGGACAGATTTTATTGCATTTGTTATTGATGACGCTTGATATTTGATCCATTTGTTTCCCACTATTTCCAGAGCTGGCTAAACGAATGTGTCGACCTATAGAGGAGCTGTGACCAGGGGCAACAACTGCAGTTTTAACAGTGATAGAAGCGATCCATAGGAGTTATGTGACGACCAAACATCTTTGATATTAGAGCTAATAATTATTAACTTTTTTTCCGAGATATTGACAGTTTGTGATGAAATAAAAAAAAATAAGGGCTCAGATGCTGAGAGGGGAGAGAACAGAACAAACAAACCGAAACATAACAAAACAGAAGGAAAGAGTGAGTGTGTGTTCGTGTGAGTCTGTGTGTGTGTGTGTGTGTGTGTGTGTGTGTGTGTGTGTGTGTGTGTGAGAGAGAGAGAGAGAGAGAGTCTCCTTTAAAACAAAAGAAGCTGGTGTATAATTCCATGCTGCGCCTGAAACTTTTTTTTTTTTTTTTAACTGAGTTGGATTGGATTTTTTATTTATTTATTTATTTATTTATTATTATTATTATTATTATTATTTGCTTAAAAAAGAAACACCAGAACAACAATTATACAAGAAACATGATCTCAAAAACATTGTAAGAGAACAATAGAGAAAGCAAGAGAGAGAGAGAGAGAGATAAGAAAAGGAACGAAAAAGATAATACAGAGAAAGAGAGAGAGAGAGAGTGAGGGAGTGAAACAGCGATAAATAGAGTGAAATAAGGAGAGATGAGGAGAATAACTGAAGAGAAAGAAAAAAGAATGAAAGAACAAAAAAAAAAAGGACAGAAAGAAAGACAGAAAAAGAAAAGAAAGACAGATATGAAAGAAAGAGAAAGAATGAAATAAAGAGAAAACCTAAGGATACAAATGTATCTTATAGGCCGTATAATACCGTCTTGGTATATGTCTGTAACATGTTGTCTCTGATAATTACATCAATTGATAGCCTCCAGCAGTAATCGCATCTGTATAACCTTTTACATTCTCCTCATCTGTACGCATCTGGAAGGGAGAGGGGGATTTCGTGACTTGCACTGCAGACAATGCCCTTTTCATCATCACTGAGTTATTTAGATTAAACGAATGATATCCCTCAACGATGTACATGCCTCTTTTGCTTCATGTTATTCGCCTATTGTGAAAGTTACAGAATTGTGAGCTGATGTGAAGGAAAGATGGTTAAAAAAAAAAAAAAGCTCGTGGTCATGTTATAGGACAGGACACGAGGTCGTTATCAACCTTGGAACTGATCCGTAATAAATTAAAATTATTGATTTTCATCAATATACATGACTGTAATTCTTCGCGTGTCCTTACAGCGTTTGTTGTTGTTGTTGCTGTTTGCTTGTTTTGTCTGTTGTTTGTTTTTATTCAATTTTTTTCCCTAATCTTTCATCGTCACCATCATCTAGCGTTGCATTCAGAGACGTTGAACAAATAATTAAAGTAACAACACAACAGCAAAAACAACAAATCACCACCATGTTATAACTGAATTTATAGTCATGCTTTGTTTGTTTGTGATGGGGTATAACGACACATCAGCACGATTACGACAAAATACGTTTAGACATCAAGAAGAAGAGAGGAGAGAAAGCGGGACAGAAGTCAGGAGCAAGGAGAGAGAGAAGAGATGTCTCCCTTGGCATGTCGAGGATGGCACTCCATGCGAGACACCCCACCGATGCCGGGCTTACACCGCCTGCAGGTGGGAGCAGAGAACCTACTTATATACCCGGAACCCCCGCAGGGAACATGGGCAATGCAGTGCCCACTTATCGCTGGTATATCCATAGTGAAGACATAAGGATTTGGATGCATAGATATCAATATTATCATTGTAGGTTGCCCATCTAACGCTGGGGAATCCATAGGCACCTTCGTCATCTTTACCCCATTAGGTCTAGGTTGGGGTTATGGTTATAATTATGGGCTAGCGTTAGAGTTAAGATGAGTACTCTAGGTAGTCTAGTTTTGAATGGTCGACAGACCGTGGCAAAAATATTATATTGTTAGCTTCAAATTATTTCACAGTGCTTGTGCCAGGAAAGTAACACACAAAATGGTGGAATGTCTGTGTTAACACCACAACCACTGCTTTATACAATTTCCACTTGTTGCACTGCTGTACCAAATCTACCGCAGCTGTCTGTGCCACCTAGTACCATTGTTGTTCTGCCATTGTCACTGACATTTTCAGAGCCATCTCCACTCATCAGCACATCACCAATGCAACCACCACAACCGCTCGGCTTACCATCACTCCGATCATCACTCCTCCTCTTTTTCCAGCTCGCGTTCATAGCACACATCCCTGCTTCAATTAGTCTACTGCTCCCCCCCTCTTTTACACCATTGTTCCACTACTCATCACATCACTAATGCCATCAGTGATATAGAATAGGCCCACTGTCACCACGTAGTGTCGGTGGCCCAAGGGCTGGGCCGTTGGTCCTGAGATTAAAAAGTTCGGAGTTCGATTCTTGAGAGGTCCAGTTATTATGTCCTCGGGAAGGATAATTTACACCCATTTCTTGACTCGACCCACGTTAAAATGGTTATCCCACTGTAGACAGATTACAAAATTGTTAGACTGGTAAGGATTTGTGTGCCTAAGGAGCAGCCATCCTGTTTGCTTCCCAGGAGGCTGTGACTATTTGTGAATGTTTCCACAGGGTCTGTCGGAGTAATACAATGTAATAAGTTTGTTAAGCTCATTTTGCTTGTACGGTACGGAAATAATTATGCGCTGTGTAATATGTTCTGTGTTATCATTTTATAATTACTCCCTCTCGATCTCTTCTTCTAACTTTAGCTACTACCAGCCATTGCTGTTGTAGAGAGTTTACTGCTGTCTCCACCGTAGTGTAACTATACTACTATATGTACACGTAACTTTTCTGTTCACCAAATCCGTCACTTAGAACACTACATCACGACAACAACTAGCTTTCTTACGATCAACCTTTCTTTTCTCCTTCTGACTTTCTCTCTACCACTCGCTACGACTAGTTCGCCTTCTCCCCTCTTATCTTGCATTCATATTGGTTGCTCAGTTTTAACAAAGGGACTCACTGAGTCAGATCATGCAAAGGGGGAAATCTTTCCCTGTATAATGAAGTCCACGGGGGAAGGGAGATAACACGAAAATTGACGACAAAGCTGTGGAGAGATTCAGAGAACAATAGCGGGTGACCTCATGTTTGTCGGTGACACAATGGACATTCCCTGGTTGTCCAGTAGCTGCTCCAATACAGCTGCACTGTCCATGTGTAGCCAGAGCGAGGAATCATAAGCTGGTGAAATAAATCATAGCAGTTCATCTCTCACTTCTATACTGGGCCACAGAAAGATTGTTATGGTTTTTATAAGCTTTTCAACCTCCTGTAGTGGTGATTATTTCAGCTGTCCACAACCGTGGTCAAAAAATAACATAACGCTATTGAGTTAATCAAATCCAAAACAGACAATTCCCTTCGACTAGACGAAGCACGATATAAAATGTCGAAGGGCAAGCCTCCAGCCTGTCAATAAAATTGTGAGGATTTAGAAACTACCACCAGGGATGAGGTAAAGAAGGTGAGCATTTTTAGTTGCCCAACACTCCTCTGCCATCTTGAATGAAAAACTCTGAGTTCTAGCCCTCTGTAAAAAATTAAAAAAGAAAGAAAAAAAAAAAAGATCTTTTGTGTTTGTTATATTATGTAAAGAATATTAGTATTTGACAGTCTAACATCCGTTTAAAGCCATATATCTTTCTTTCCCTCCAATAGTTGTGAGATCAGAGTATATGTCTAGGCTTAGTCTGGTCAAACTTCTGAGCAGCCAGACTGACAAGATCTAATCCTACCAGCAGCACTTTAACCGGATCTGTGCTCCTATTGACGCAGTCCACTATCTAACATGTAATTCCAAGCCCTCTATTTACCTTGCGTGGCATACCTTTTTATACCTGCTCTACTCCCGAGTTGTTGCTTCTTTGGAGGACTATAGTGGTCTTGCTTCATTGGGTTTCCTGAACTGACCACCAGTCCGCTTTACTGTACTTCTGATAATTGCACCCATCGTCTAAAGGAACTAATATTACAACTGCTGTAATTTCATATTCTATTGTTATAAAAAGACATTTAATTACTATCTCAAATGATACAACAATAGGTTGTTTACTGTGTAGGTCTTATGCTGCTGTCTTCGTCCAAAATTCTGTTCATCATGAAGGGGACAAAATCACAATACATCTACTGAAGGATACAACAATCGAAAAATTGTATGGGGAAATAGCAGAATTAGCCTCTTAGAGTTAAAACCACACAGCACAAATACATTATACAGAGTTGCACAAAGCGTTCAGTTCATCTCAGTCACTCTAAGGAAGGCAATCGGCCATTTCTGATATCCTTAAAAAAAACCCGGAATAATATAATGTAATGGTGTATAATATAATATAATATAATATAATATAATATAATTATGATATAATATAATATAATATGACTTAATATAATGCCATGTAATGTAATGTTAATGTAATGTGATGGCTGCGTGAAATCAGGAAATTTGGCATTCTTGATCATTATTTCACAAGAACGTCACATTTACCCAAAATAGCCTTGCCTAGTTGTCTTATCTTTCGTAGATCCAAGTTGTTATCTATGTTGATAATTTTATACGCCTCAGGACTGAACATTTTACGAATTAAGTTACATGCTACTGCATTTATTGCCTATTTTAAGTATGATGTACGTCTGTGTTTGTTAACCCCAAAACCTCTTCCAGTCCACATGCCAGAAGATGACTAAATCCTGGACTTATTTGCCCTGGTTATAAAATTACCAGCTTTCGTTTCATTCAAATAAGGACTCTAGAATTATGATGAAAATTATTTTCTTGATCTCCTGTCATTTCAATAATACGACCCAAACAGTGGCACGATAGACTCATGCTTTATATTCCCAGTATACAGTGGTTGGTTATAAAATATTGCCTTTAAGCGAATTTCACTTAATGAGAACAACGGGATCAAGACTAGCTCGGAATGGAGGCATATCAACATAAATTACTATTGTAATTCCCTGCATAAAAACAGCGGGGGCCTGGTCATATTGAGAACTGCTGTGGACTGGCATTCTGTGAACAGTGAGGATCGGACTGGGAGCCTAGTCTATGGCTCGGTTCATGTGTTCAGAATTTCATGTCTCTTTCTGGCTCTGGAGGTCGGACTGCGCCCCCATAGTTTCAGTCATTCTAGAATAGCCGGAATACAGGATTACAGGACTGCATTCCTTTCCTACCAGACAAAATTGTTCTGTCAATAATCAGTCTTGTAAGTAAGCATAATGTAACTGGGCAATCTTTTTACTTTTTTATTTGCTTGCTTATGTATTATTTATTGTATACTTATTTATTTATTTATTCATTTTTTAGATTCTTTTTATTATTTATTTACTCATTCATTCATTTATTTTTTTATTTATTAACTTACATATTTTGTTTCTTTCTTATTAACTTATTAATTAGTTAGCTAGCATTTGGCCAGCCACTCAGTTAGGTAGTTACTTAATTAGTTAGCTAGTTAGTTAAATAATTAGTTAGTTAGTTAGTTAGTTAGTTAGTTAGTTAATTAGTTAGTTAGTTAGTTAGTTAGTTAGTTAGTTAGTT
>JBCAUA010072309.1:0-10985 GCA_038406235.1 Peronia verruculata
AACAACAACAACAACAACAACAACAACAACAACAACAACAACAACAACAACAACAACAACAACAACAACAAGAGAGAGAGAGAGAGAAAAAGAAAGAAAGAAAGAAAGAAACCATTAAAAACAAACATACCCAAGAAAGAACAAATACAGAAGCAGATTGAGGAAGAGCCAATGCGTTAGAACTGTTGAAGATTACAGACCAACAGCTTAATTAAGTGTCGAAAGTTTCGCATTTCGATATCCACCTCTGTGAGGGAATGTGAAGGATGGAGCGGTCACGATGGCCGGAGTGGTTTGTATATTATCATCTCCACATCTGGATTCTTCATCGTTAGTATTGCTTACATCTTCACTTTGTTTTGTTTCACGACCGGCTGCCAAGACAGCTAAGCTTCCAGTGGTGGAACTCGACAACAAAGCCAGTGGGGCGAGATAACCACCTGTAGGCAGTTGAAAGACGAAATTAAACCGTAAACCTCAACAAGGTTGATCTGATTTCAGTGTCGGTCAGTGACCCAGGGATTGTCGCGCATACAGATATGGGGTTTGTTTAGATGATGTGGGCATGTCTGGCTGCTCATCTCTGGTCAAGACCTGCCTAACAGTAACACACAGATCAGCGGGTGATCGAAAACCTCTCCTTGAAGTGCCGATCTGGAAATATCTCATTAACCCTAGGAGTCTCACCGTGCCGAAGTGGTCAAAGACTCGCTCATCATACTAAGACTTAGGGCTGGAATTCCGCTCCAAACAGTATACAGTTGATATTAGAACCACAGAGCACATCTAAGAGCACATACTGCAATTTCTCAAACATAAATATTAATGTCACACTAGAGAGTTTGATACCCCGCCATTTTCGGGTGACAATTTTAGGGTTAATCTTAGGAACGTCGAGCATGCAATATTAGATAGGACTGACTTGTCGAACATGATAAAGTTTTGCCCCCCTTGAGATAAAGTCTGGGACACCTGAGCATGGTCATGGAGTAAAACTTAGAAGACATTACAGAGAAGTTGAGAGATGAGTTTTATTTGAAACAGACATTGTAGTATAGTATAGCGGTATAGATATACTGGAAGTGAAGACCGAGGGAAGACGAGGGAGAGGAAGACAGCCGGAGAACGAATGTGGACGGATGACATCAAGGACTCGACAAACCAATCTTTGGAGTAAAGGAAAAACAGAGATTGCGAATCATTTCAAATTAGGTATTTAAGCAAAATCACATCAACTAGGGAACATCGCTCACATGTGGCTTTTTTATATGACGTGACAGGTCTGAGAGCTCATCATTCGTCCACATTTGTCTGTCATACGCAGAGTAGGCAAACAAAGTCACATGTGAGCCACGTTCCCTAGGTCATGTGATTTTGCTTAAAATACCTAATTGACCTCGCCGCTCGGACGCAGATGACACAGGGCGATAATGAGGATAGCGGTAAAAACTATGACGAGATGTACTGAAGTACATGGGGTAAAGTCTAGCGCACTGTGGAGTAAAATGTTCAGACATTTTTACGCCTTTTTCACGTATTACAGTGAAGTGAATTCTAGAATTCAGGGTGAAATATGATAAGGTTTAGGACAATGTAGAGCAATTTGCATTGTAGATATCCTAAGTCGGGGTGTGGACAGTAACAGTAAAAGGATCATGCACAAATTTAAATACATCTAGTATGCGTTAGAAAATGCTAAGAGGAGACGGAAGACGATAAAAATCTCGGATTAAACGAAAGAAAAAGAGCGTGAAAAAGGAAAAAAAAATACAAAGATGAAAAAAAAAATAAAAAAAATAAGGATAACAAAAATATATGTTTTGAACAAAACTGGAGATAAAGAACGGAGAGCTCGGAAAAGATTAAAATCATCATCATCATCATCATAATAATCAAAAAGAAGAAGAAGAAGAAGAGGAAAATTGAAAAAAAAAAGAACAGAACAGAAAGCAGGAGATGACGAACAAGAAGGGTGAGGAGAAGGAGGGCGAGGAGAGGAGAGAAAGAACAATATAAGTGAACGAGAGGAATAGAAAGATAAGAAGAAGAAAGAATGAATGGAAAGCAACAGCTTGTAACCGGCTGGGAATGTCATCCCCTGCCAGCCAGGATAAAGGAAAAAGGAAGGCTCAAAGTTCTGTGTGTGTGGGAAGTGTACAGAGGGAAAACTTCACCACACAGGAATGTCATATTGACATTTCTATCATCTTACTGATCTAACACACTGATTCACGTGTCTTCTGGGCGCTGTCTGCGAGTGTTGATCCACTTTACAGAACTCCAGTACATCTAGATCTACATCTTGCGTTTTTTTTTCTTTTTTTGGCTGATTTCATGCAGATGGATCTGTGTTGTTGAAAAGTACAGCCCTTCCTTCGTTAATCCACGAGTTTCTCTTAACATTTCACGAGGTGATAAAGGCAGGCGTTTATTCAAGCTCTCGAGTCTGTTGTCAGTGAAGTAGGGCGCCACATTTTGAGGTGGAGGAAGAGGAAGAGGTAGTAGCGGAGCTGATTGTGTAAATACTACCGCGCTTAGGTTCCTCTGCACTGAAACTACCAGTTCGCATTCTCTGCGGAAGTTAGCGCTATGCGTTCTTTCGGCCGAGTAAATGCCCTCACAGGCAACTATTGCTGCGTGCTCGCTACTTCCGCTGGTAAGCGCTCTGTTTCCTACCTACGTATTTGATCTTTGGACATTGTTTCGTTTCGCTGAATTTGTTAAATGTGTTTTGAATTTTACCACTTCGCTGCTGTGGAATTTGTACTTCATTTTAGTAACTCTTTTGTGTTCATATTCATAATATTTTAGGTTTAGTTCTTGCAAATTGCCGTCCACATACCGATTAAAATTTTACGTGTGTTTTAAAGGCAACATTTACTATGGCTGCGAATCTCTTAATGTACAAATCAATGAGTTCTTGAGATCTAATGTTTACAGTCTTGTTGGTCATGGGTTAAACATTACACGAGTAGGCGTATCGCAAAGACAATATGGATTGTTGGATCATGACATGAAATATCCAATTCTGTGAACTAAACTGTATTAATTTGAAAATAATGACATCACCAGATCCAATTTAACAATTGGTATAGATCTGTCATAAAATCTTAGAATATAGACATGTCCAGCATTAATATTAATGGTTTTGATTGCTGTGGTCTGAATTATGTACTTCGCAGTTGTAAAAGGATTTCTTGTTTTTAATTTTATTCTTCCCGATCTAGAATTTAAAACCTTTACTTTAGAAATGGTATGTACAATTACACGGGTGTCCAGTTGTGATTCTGAGTGCTTACCGATTGCTGTAGTGTAGTCCAAATGAAGTGTAGTTTCCGTTGTTGTTTTTTGAAATGAAATGTCATTGCTCTCTTAATGGTCAAGATCTGAGCAATTCGGCCAACGCTATCTAAATATAATATGCACAATTCTATAAATTATGGGACTATTCAGTCATTAACATAAACGATCAACTGCTGAATGGTGGCTGTCATTGATGACCTAAGATTTCATAAAAATTGTATGCATAAAAATGGAAATGTAAAATTGTGAAATTTTATTTTGCTGGACATTGCTATAGTCTAAAAATAAGGGTAACTGCAAATAATGATTCCAAAAACATATCTCATTCTTTTCATTTCTTTTTTTTTTTTTTTTGCTGTCAAGAATTACACGGTTGGACATAGGTTCGACTGTCATTTATAACAGCATCGCTAACACAAATGTGCAATCAGTCTTTAGTCTTACGTAAAATGTAAATCCTGATGTGATTCAAATGTTGCAGACCACTGTTCTCTAAATTAGACGTAATTGCAAAATAGTCTAGAAACCTGATGTTTATAGTCCCAGCAATCAAGAATTATGTATTTTGATGTCGATCTTTCATAAAAATACAATTAATGATATACCGGTACATAATTCTAACGCCCAGTCATTCGGTAGTTTTAAGTATAACGTAAAATGCTAAAAGCCCTTACGTGGGTCACTAACATTTCTCACGTCCTTTGATGTTTGAAACAAAGTGAAATAGGTAGCCTGTTTCTCAATTGGATCTATGCCATTGAAATGGGTAAAAGAGAAGGAGGGGGGGGGGGGGGGGAGAACAAAGGGCCTGCACATGCGAACGTAAATGAACACGTGTTTTACCTTCTTGTGCTCATACACACATTCGTTCGCCGTGCTTCGGTCCAGATATTGGATGTCGTAGTTTTGTGGACATAAGAAAAAGAATAATTAGAATTTGTAATGTGGTGCAGAGGTGAAATAATAAGGTTTTTTTGTTGTTGTTGTTAAGACTTCGTCACCTTGAACTTTATGAATGAAAGGTTTGGACAAGTTAGTTTGGACGGGCCTGTGTTCACCATGAACGTGCAAAAATCCAGGTTTGTTAGAAATTAGTTTGTGATTTCTTTCCTTTTTTACGACGTGGATACGTGACATCTGTGATGCAGCTCGTTTTTTTTTTTCTTTGTTGGCTACCTGTGGATCATATTCCTTCATAAATTTCTGAGAGGTCTACGTGACATCTCTGTGAAGAGTCAATTTCTTCCTGGATATACCACACGTTGATTCTCGTATACAGGAGTATCGGCTTGAGAGAGAAGATATTAAATGTAGTTTCTTGAACAATGTGAAAGGTTCAAGTTTCTTCATTTGAGATAGGATCGGATTTTGATGAACTTCAACTGGTCTCAAAGTTTGACGTCTTTTGGATGTGGTGAAGGTAGTAAATTATCAGTCGATAGCGTTTCATCTTCCCTGGTACAAGTTCTGTTGTTGGGTAAGATAGCAGTGGCATACAATTGTACGATTTCTAGTTGGTATATTAAATTTATTCGAAATCTGTGGATATGAAACTCTATCTATGAGAGGTAACAGGTGAGTAGGCAGTAGACTTTACACCAGATATTTCAATCATAGTGTCGGAGATTTAGGCTGTATGTCTTTCAGCATGTCTTTAGAACAATAAATACGGCTTACTGAACATACATGTAGGACTGATCACAAAGCTAAGTGTACGTTTCATCGTCCCTTTTTTTTTTTTCCCCCATCCATTTCATGCTATTTCATTTTATTTTACATTATTTGTTTTGTTCACTTATTCATTTATTTATTCATTTCCTCCTTCATTTAATGGTTTGACTAATCATCTACTCACTCCTTCATTCATTTACTTTATTTATTGCATTAATTCGTTGGCTTTTTGCCACAACCAAAGACACCAATGCCAGTATCAGATGATGAACGTTTATCTTTAGTTTTGTTATCACAAGAAGGTGTCAGTGAGCAAGAATTTGCACACCGTTCTTGTGATTTGCTTAACAGCCGTGGTCTGTACCACTATTTTTTTTTTGTGTGTAATGTTTACGATTAGATTCTCAATTCTTTCGGAATATTTCAGTTGATTAGTAAGTAGATTATCAGAGGCTCAGGAACACTAAACGCTCTAACACACACAGTCTAAATATCCGATGTGACAATCGAAATATTTGTTCTCTATGGTGCTTATCTATCGGTGGCCATATCATTATGATAATATCGTTATTTAATTCGGCATCCAGTATTAGATTAAGACACCGTAATTTCCTACAGCGTGGCGAAGAAACGTGGGAAATAGAAATGTTTGTCTTGTGACCTTTTGCGCAGTCCTCCATGTGATTTTCTTAACATTTGCTACAGGTTTTTATGCATCTTTCTGGTGCACGTTCCGGGTTAAACGACAGGGAAATGTTAAATACACAGAGATGTATTATATAAGCAAGAACGCATTACCCAAGGGTATCTTTTCCTTATGGGTGACAGAGTATCGATATTTGCTAGGACACAAAGACAGTTGAATGTTTTTCCTTTCCCTAAAGTTATGAAAACAAAGACAACAATAACATATACAACAACAATAATCAACATAAACATCTTTTTTTTTTTTCACTACTTAATAACGTAGTCTTTCAATCGTAAAGAAAAGTAGGACAATTGTGGCTTCAAGTGCGTGCCCAGTTAGGTTTGGTCGGAAAAGTTTTCTTTCGGCAGAAAAAGTAAGAAAATGTGCCTGGATAACCGCGTAACTGCCCACTCTTCATCCGATTTTAACTGTCAAAGGTTCTATAACGTGCGAAATGTGCACACCTGACCTTTTGAAATATATTCGCGTGTTTGCCTTGTCCAACGGGTATAGACGCGGAGCTTCCCTACTCGGGGGGAAAGGCAACCATTGAGTCATTGAAAAGAAAAAGCAAATGGATTTTGAATCTTTCCCTTATCCCGGTAGGGTTAAAACCCATTATGTCTCACGTCCAGAAGCGGACGACTAATTTCTCGGCCATGCAGTTTTACTCTGGAAACAAAATAAAACAACACATTGACACTTATAGATCACACAGATACATCACTTATTCAAATAGATCGAGTAAACACATACAAATATACACATCAACTGACCTCAAACACTCAGACAGTCGCTAGCACACACGGAAACACAAATGTGTCCACCTCAAACACACTGAAGACCATGATTACACATATTCACCACACAACACTTGCCCCCCCCCTCCCCCCCCCACCCACAACACATACAAACAGCACACACACATACACACACATCCTACACACTTGCTGTGTAAGCATAAATTTGTAGAACTAACAGAAAAGACGCCAGACTGTCTAATTGGATAACTAACACACCAGGTGACTGCCCTGGTTTCAAGTAAACACACACAAACATACACACACACACATACACACGCATGTACTAAAAGAACTTTGCAGCCCACTCGTATACCGGAAACTCTTATATACGCGATTTCTTATAAGCGGCTTCCATGCTTGTAGCACCAGTGTCCCTGAGTCATAAGAGGAGACCGACTATTTGCCTCTTATGTTTAAACATGTGTCGAAGTATCCAGACGCTTAAGTGTAATAAAGAAAGTTGTGGGTTGTGATAGCTATAGTAACATGGGATATGAGATCATGGCTGTCTCCTCTACTGTTCTTAACCCTCTGTTATCTCTAATTACTAATTACAATTTACTACTGTTACTACTATAACTATTACTATTAATGTTAAATTGCTGTAACTATCACCTCTATTACAATAGCCGGCACAACCGCTAAGCTACCACTTACTCCATGACTGTTACAATTATTACCACAACTACTTCTTCTAGTAGAACAACATAACCACGATAGTAACAGCTAAAAGTTACTAGCACAACAGCTATCTCTACGCCTGCTACTTCTTCAAATATTTGTGTAACATAATTTAATACCTGCATCAAATGGCAACAACAGTTTAGTAGTACCAATAGTGAAAGTGCCCTGAGAAACTCATCAAACTGGAGTTTAACTACTAATCCATGTTTTAACAGAGAGAGTTTCCGAGTTTCCAATTTAGACACTGTACACCTTCTGTATAACGACTCAGTAAAATGAATGCTCCCCTTTTTACTTGCAGATAGTACCGCTCTGTATAAACACAATACATGAACACTTTGTCTAGAAACAAAAGGATCATCCACTATCCACCGATTTATCTATATTAGTTTTTATCAAACATGAACCATACAATCCACCACTTAAATATCCAGAAACAGTCAGTCTTAATCCAGATTTGTGAAAGCTGTATCCATTATTAGTTGATTTGTTTCATCTGCGTTAACAAATCTGTATCCCAAAGTAATACGTTTGATTTTTACGATATCTAATATCGCGAACAAAGGAAATAGGGGAACACTATTTAAAGAGTAATGAGTTTGGCTTCCAACATACTTGATCTGTGAGACAAGAAAGTACTAATAAGACTTAATTGTTACTAGACTACGTATGTTATAAGTGTTGATTAAAACTTACCTTTAGATAATGGCACAGGGGAATTCCCAAATTCCTCCTTAGCTAGAACTCACGGTAATTCATTAGGATGGGTGTCGGCTAGAATGTTAACACAGTCATACTCGCAAGAGAGGAACTCGGAACAGAAAGAAGAAAGGAAAGAAACCAAAGTCTAGTCTTCCCCATTGCCTTTTCCTACATGTGACCTGACAAACTGAGCTGGGCTGGAAGGAACGTGCCGGAGTGACGGAAGAAGAGAGAGAGAGAGAGAAAGAGTGTGTGAGTGAGCGAGTGAGAGAGAGGGCGCAACTCACACACAACAACTTTCAGACGGAAGGAACGCCGAATCAGGATGGACGTTTCTAGGTCAAAGAGTGGATTCAGACGGACAGGATAGATAGATAGACAGATACTTCTCTCTCACTCAGTCCGGCGAGTGCTCGCACGTGTTTACCTGACTTGGATTACTCACCATGCTGACTGATCTGCTAGAAAAGTGAGTAAAAATTGCATGGACGTTTTTTAGCATGCTTCCTATCTCCAAACGTCTTTGTTGCCTTTGGTCTTTACAGATATAATCTTTTCGGACGTCTTTGTTTGGTCTTTATGAATCAATCATCTTAAGTGTTTGTTTAATTTGGATCCAATCTTATCCAACGTCCTTGTTTAATTTAACCGTTATGGATCAATTATCGAACGTCTTTGATTTATTTGGTCTTTGTGGATCTAATTATTATCGAACGTCTTTGTTCATTTGGTCTTTATGGATCAATCATCGCACGTCTTTGTTTTATTTTATCGTTGTGAAAACTGTTTGTTGGATGAACAGATCTCTGATATTGCTAGTCGTGAAAATCTTGTCGAACGTCTTTGCTTTCTTTGGTCATTACAAATCTAACAGTTTTAGATTACAGATCTAACAGAGGAAGGTCTTTGTTTTGTTTAGTTGTTTTAGATGTTAAGTATAAATCTTTATTTTATCAACTCGTTAGGGCTGACCATCTGTGTGTGTGTGTGTGTGTGTGTGTGTGTGTTTTATAGGCAAAGGCCTTTGTTCTATTTGATAAACCGGCATCTTTTGAGTTTGATTAGGATACTTGCCAAATTTGCCTAATTTAACACTTTGTTGCTCTCCAGACTTCATCGCCCTGTGCTTTTTTACTTTCCCTTGTTTCGACATCTTTTACCCTATTTTCATGAAACTATAAATAATCACCATTAGGTTCTTCACCAGTGCGTTCCCGTGCCTTTGTTCCCCTCGCTATTTTACCCAGATGTTCCTTTGTTTGTTGTTAGTTTGTGCCTTTGTGCTGCCATCGTTCACCCATTTCATAGCTTGCCTCTCAATATTTTCTTACTTTGTTACTGTGACACCCGCTGCTTTCCCAAATTATTGTGACACTTGCTATTTTGCCAGTTGATTCCTTTGTCTCACAGTGTTGTTCTTCTCCGTTTTTTTTTTTCTATGTTTTTTTGCCACTTAAGTTCGCTGAGTGTCTGACTGTTTTGTAAGTTTACTCTTCTCCTTCTCGCTGTTTTTGCCTTTTATTTCTTTCCCCTTCACGATTTTGCTTGTCTGTCCTTCTTTTTGATAAATGTATCTCTTTGTCCCGTTTTATTCCCTACTTGTCTTTTGACTCTCGTTCTATAACCAGTTTTTTTTTTATGGCTCGGTATTTTACCATTTTTTGTCTTATTTCCTCTCTCTCTCTCTGTGTCTTTCTCTCTCTCTCTCTCTCTCATTTTTCCCACTTTGTTGCTTTGACACTCCCTGTTTTTCCACTTTGTTCCTTTGCCTAGCGCTATTTGCAAATTTGATTCTGTAACATTCAACCAATTTGTTTTCATGGTGTCCTTTTGTAACACCCGGACTAGCCAAACTAGACATGCCCCACGTTCTGAACTTCGATCTAGCCAAGTAGCTCCCACATTTCCAGCTCCCCATTGTAATCGTTTCTTCCCTTTTTTTTTCTTCTCACTTTCTCTCGATGTTTATCTTTTGTCTGGTTCCCATCTTGATACAGCCTGAATTCCTCTCTCCTTCTGTGGCCCACATTTCCTTTTCCTTTCTGTCTGTCTGTCTGTCTCTCCCGGCTATTCTTTTTTTGATAATGTTTCTTTGTCTCTCAGTTGTTTTAGAATGTTTGTCTCTTGTCTTCGTCGTTCTTTCTTACAGCCTTCCCGTTTTGTTTTTCTTTCTTTCTTCTTTCTTTCCTTCTTTCTTTCTTTCTTTCTTTCTTTTTCTTTCTTTCTTTCTTTCTTTCTTTCTTCCTTTCTTTCTTTCTTTTTCTTTTTCTTTCTTTCTTTCTTTCTTTCTTTCTGTCTGTCTGTCTGTCTGTCTTTCTTTCTTCCTTTCTTTCTTCCTTCTCTCTTCTTTTCTTCTTCTTTCTCTCCTTGCTTCTCTCTTTTTTATCTCTTTCTTCATTTCTCTCTTTTTTCTGTCTTTATTTCTTTTCTATTTATTTGTCCTTCTTATTTTCCTTGTCACTTATCATTTCTTCACTCCTTTGTTCCATTTATCTCCCCCTTTCTATACGTTCCTTTCTCTTTATTTCTTTTTTTCATGCCTATTTTAATTTTCCATGCATATAACAAAGTGTCCAGTACTTTTATTATCTACTACGATCATATGGCTGCTGTTATTTTCTTTGGGCCTCATTTTTTCGGTAACTTCTCGTCTTACCTATTTCTCCTCTGCCCATTGTCTCTGTCTCTTTTTTTTCCCTCTAAGACTGTTCCATATTCTTGTCTAATTTCCTGTTAAGAACTAATTGTTTTCACACATTGTTGATTACTCGATCTGTTTTGTGGCCGTTTCCTTTATCTAAAGTCACCCTCTTTCATCCTTATCTCGGCTAATATTAAAATTACTATACAAGGGGAAAAAAAGAAAGAAAGAGAAATATAAAGTAAACAGAAAGGAAGAATAAGAGGGCGTTTATTATTACATTATCCCAGTCTCATTGTGCTCATGACATTATGGGTTTTAATCACCGGAGAGCTGAGCATTGGCAGTACAAGAATATATTAAAATATAAAATTCCGCACAACACACACACACGCACGCACGCAAGCACGCACGCACGCACACACGCACACACACACACACACACACACACACACACACACCCCCACACACACACACACACCCACACACCCCC
>JBCAUA010072320.1:0-10985 GCA_038406235.1 Peronia verruculata
TACTCTTCCATCGATTTTCAACTGCCAAGGGTTCTTTAACGTGCGTAACGTACACACAGGACCTCCGAAATATATTCACTCTTATCCGAGAAGGCTAGACGTCGGGATTCCCTACCAGGGACCGTTGAGTCACCGAAAAAAATGCGGGTTTTCGATCTTCGTGTCCTGTCATCCCCCGACTTAGAGAGGAAATAGTGCCAAGAATGTTGCAAGCATATCTAGCAAAGAAACTATCAGACAAACAAGCCCGCTTTGCTAAACAAACAAACAAACAGACAAACTCAAAGTTAGGCCCACCATCTCCAAGTTGCTCTCACTTCAGTGTGAAAAACTGACCAAGATAAGCATTCTTTTTCTCATTCTTCTTGATCTTTTCATGCCTGTCTCTGGAAGGCACTGGGTGAACCGTGGCCACAAAAGGGAATGTCTCTCTGCGACAAACAAACAAAAATAATAATAATAATAATTAATAAATGAATAAATAAATAAATAAATAAATTAATTAATTAATTAATAATTAGAAACAAGTAAATAAATGATCAAAGTTAATGAAATGGTGACAAGAAAAGACAGAAAAAAAAAAAGTTTCTTTGAGGAGCTAAAGCAAGTGCAGGGCCATCTATTCTATTACCGTAAGACTTCGAGCTAGAGATCCTTTCATAGTGCTTTTCTGATGGTATTCAATCTTTCGACTGATTCACTGATCAGCACCAGGCCTGGTGTATGGCAAATAATTTCAGTAGTGATAGGCTCTTTACATATCAACTTTTACTATTTATTGAAATGACTTCTGTATTAATTTTTCTTCCATACATGTAATTTAATCGTAAACATTACTATAAATATTATTTTTTGGACGGTTCAGTGTTCAAAAGGCTTTAAAGTTATTAAATCTGTCATTCACAGCATAGAGTTTTAGCCTCGATATTTGTTATCCAACCCATTGTGTGTATGTGTTTGTTCGGTGTGTGTGTGTGTGTTATTTTGTGTGTGCGTGTGTGTTTTGTTGCTTTTTTTTTTTTTTTGTTGCCAGAGTGTGGTCGTATTCGGTAGACAGTTAGGTGAGGGACGCCTCATTCAGTGAGTCATATGACTGTCTTTGAAAAGCACAAGAGTTATAATATAAGACAAACATTGAAATGAATGAAATACCCTTTTCTCTTGAGTTTTCAAATATAAGTAACCCAGAAAATTATTTTCTTCTCATTGTATTTTTGTCCCCATCATTTTTGTGCCCCCCCCCCCCCTCCCCCGACCCGAGTGCAGCTTTGGACCCAGACCACATAGCCTACTTCTATTCAATAGTAGGGATATGACTTTGAGTCAGCCTTATAAGGAGTGAGAATTTAAAGTTGTCGGGATGGGATTTGGCGAAGTTTGTGAGCACGAGCTCTGGTATTATCAGAACCTTTATGAGTGCAATACTGATATTACCAGAGAATTCTTAGAATTGAACAGGACACTAACAAAAGTGAGGAAAATGCATGTTCTAGCCGTGAAGATTCACTAAAATTTGAAGTACGTTCGTACTACAGCTATTTCAATCTTAACCCCCCCCGTATCTGATTAATACGTATCAAATAAAGTCTTTTACTGAGCATGTTGGAAATGATGGCTGAAAGGGGCAAAAAGAAGAAAATGTCCTTTACGAGGATGTGGAACATGGTGGCTAAAACTAATAAAAGAAACCAAAAAAGAACAAAATCCTTTACTGAAAAGGCTGGGAAAAACATGCTGGCGAAAAGAAAAAAAAAAAAGAGAGCATCGATGTTGAAAATGTTGATTAAAAACAGACAAACAAACAAGAAAATAGTGGCGAAAAGGAAGACAAGAGAAAATGTCCTTTACTAGTTTACTGAGGATGATACTAATGGTGACAAATATCGGACACAAATATTATGACCTGTGTCAAGTAGTTTTTGGTACCAGTATGCAAGAAACATGTAAATCGTGGTTTAGTTTATCAGCTTTCCAGGTAAGACTGAGATAGCTACCCATTTCCCAGCGTACGGAATGCTTTCTTCACATTGTACATGTACTTCATTCTTGTCCATAACTGATTGCTGCATTGTTGTTGAATCTATTATTTCGTTGAAAATAAAATACTTGAACTCTTCACGCCAAATTAAAATCGACTCAGTGTTCAAAGTACATTTACATAACTTTTTTGCCTAAAATGAGTCTGGAGCAAAATAAAATGTGCTTTATTTTTATGTTGGGTGCTCACTTGCTACTCAGCCAGACAGCAGGAATTTATATCTATTCACTATAAGCATCTATTCACTATCCAACTGCCCCTCTTTTCTTTATTTGTTTAAAATACAACTACATGCACATGTATGTCTGTGTCAAATGAAATAAGAATTAAAATAATTTTTGTCTATATAATGTTATCAACCATTAGATAAAATACAAGAAATAATAGACAGTGTCTAAATCAATGCAATTATCATAAATAAATAATCATGACCATTTTGTTGTCTTAAAAAAGGAATAAAATCTGTATTCTGACTTTGACATCTCTTCAGATCTTGTCGGTTGAATTTTTTTTCAACGAAAGGTCATATGATTACAGCTGAAGAAATTCAAGACATCTTTTCTGAAAACTTAAGCATGATTTGAATATAAATTGCACAAAATTACAATGTACTTGATCCCTTATCCCATGGGTATGTTACATGACCTTTTTCTCTCTTGACTATCTTTGTCTGTTTGATTTCATAACTTTCATTGAGTTTCAAATTTTATTTTAATCCCCAAATCCACCCTATGTTCGTCCATGCTATCAGAGGTGGAAATGTAAATTAAATGTGCTAATACTGAGTGCTCAGATTCAACCTTTGAGATATTTTACTAAATTTTCTTTGTTTTGGTATCATCCGGACTGAATTTTGAAGGTATCATATTTCTTTTGGGTTCTCTTTGACTTTGAGGGACAATAAAGGAATCAACATCATGTTGTAGACTTGGCAGGCAGATAGAGTGCATAACATCAAAAAAGAAAAACTCAGCTTCATAATACAATTCCTCTTCTCATATAGTGCATGCATGCAGTTCTTGAGTCCATCATATTTGCTTCCCCTGCAGGGGCCAGGTTATATAAGTAGGGTCTTTGCTCCCACCTGCAGGTGGTAAAAGCCCGCTATTGGTGGGATGTCTCCCATGGAATACCATCCTCAACATTCCAGGGATGACATCTCTTCTCTCTCTCCTTGCTCCTGTCCTGCTCTCTTTCCTTTTTCTTCTTGGCATTGGCATGTAAATGTATCTTATCATGATTGGTACAAAAATAGCTGTGATTGTGCTGATGTGCTGTTAAGTCCCCACACAACTCAACACATTATCAGATTTGCTCATGGGCATAAGCACTCTGAAAATGAATATGACACAGATAAACACAGATTGAATGAGTCACACAACAAAGAGTGGAGCTGTGTACAGATTTTATTAAAGAACCTTGGGAATCAGTCCACTGGCTAAGACACACTTGCTCATGTAACAACAAACGCAACAGGAGAGGGAATGTAAGAATAATGGAAAGAATAACAGAATAAGCATGAGTTTGCAGAAGAAGTCAGGTGTGTAGTAGTGTAGAGAAAGAAAAGAAAAAAAAAAAAAAAAGAAAAGGAAGACTGACATAGGAAAATTTACTCCTTGGATATGTTACTGTTATCTTAGTTCAATGTACATTAAGACTGAATACCAGTTTATGTTGAAAAGATCTGAAGTATGTACATAACAAGTATACATATGTGCTCAATTTGGATATGTAGTTGGCTTATTATATATCATATCAATGATGTAGATTACACAATATGAATAATTATATCTGTCAAACTATAATTTTTATGTGACATTTCTCATTGCTGTCCCTTCTTCTCAGAAAAGTCACTTATATTATGGTAAAAAAAGCAATATATGGAAATGAGAGTTGATGATGAGAATGCCTCTAATGTTACCATAAAATAAATGAAATTAGGAGTATCTAATTGGTCTCTCCTTTGGTGATAGATGGGCAGAGTAGCGGTACTCATTTCATGTTTCAATACTCATCTGACCTGGAGTTAAAGCTGTTCAAAAACAGACAAATTATCAGGCAGTAAAGTTGCAGTGATCACAATATGTAAATTTAATCTTCACATACTTGAGAGAAATTAGTCACTTGCATGCTATATTTTGTACACTGATTCCTCAAAATTACACAAATTTTTAACAAGTTGCCAATCGTGCCTTCTCTCCTAATTTTACCTAGAGGTACATCCAAATTAATAAACTTCAAGGAATAAACTAGGGCACCATATAAAATCATAACAGTCAACAACAACAACAGCAACAACAACAAAAAAAAAAAAAAAAACAGCAGCAGATTATAGACATTATATTGTCACAATAGTTCATATTTGACTAAGCAAAAACCTGGAAATCACCGGCAAAGTGTTTGTATCTCCGTGCTAAATACAGACTACTTACTTATGTTTGTTGCTTAAAATAGAATACTCACCAATGTTTGTTACTGCTCCACCATGAGATCCAGAACAATTGTCACTGGTCCCGTGCATTTTTATATGTTTTTCTATGTCAGTGGCAGTGAACAGTTTGTAGTGTTTGTACCCTCTTACTAACATTAGACGGGGATTTCCAGCCGTTCGCTTGGTCAAAACAAATCTATTATTCTGAGCATTCTGTATTGCATGAAAGGATGATTGCAATGGCGCATAGTTAAAGCTCAGGAATTGTTCATATCTGTTTATGCTCACTACTTATACTAACATTCAGTCGGCAAGTTTTTTCATGCAGTCTCTGATTATCAGAGATTTCATCAGCGCATATATATGTAGATTTGCTCCATGTACATGTGAACCTACACAGAAACTGTATATATTACAAAGGGAACAATCCCAGTGTCATAATTTTCGGTAAAAAAAAGAAGAAAAAAAAAAAAACTTCACCGATATCTGATCTATAAAATAATTAGAGTAAAGGAAAAAAAAAAAAAAAAAGAGGCAATAAGTGCTACAAATTTATTGATAATATTTTGACATGACTTGAGTTTCCATAACCAATTACAGCATTGAGCAAAGGAAAATTTAACATGTAAAAAATATTTCAAATGAAAAACAAAAATATTCACACCTCTGAGACGTTTTTTAAAAAAATATTGTCTAAACATCTGTGCTCATACAAAAAAAGCTGATATTGTACTATTAACATGGAGAAAAGAGATCAGTGTTAAACATAAAACAGCTGACAGACGTAATGTGACCCACAACTGAAAATTGCATTGTAAATATGGTACTCCATGATAGAAAAAAAAACAAAAAAACACCTAAATACTAGTAATCTGTCATCCCCCAAAAAATCTCTCAGTATTTAATTTGAATAGTATGATACAAGTCTGAGGATATTAATCATTAGAATCATGTTAAAGAGGGTCTTTCTCTAATTCTCTGGAAATGTCTGCTTCCATTTCAAAGATAGCAAAATGTATATGATTATGTTAACTGAAGAGCAATGCTGAACATTTAGAAAGAATAGCTTCATCAGGATTCCATGATGTAATAGGCAGTGTCTGATGGCAATTGGCTAGTCAAACACAAAGTGCAGGTATTACTTGCTGATCATGTAAATCTCAGACCTAAACACACAACTATCTGGCAAAGACTGAGTTCATATCAATGATGGTACAGCTGCTGCCAATCTAAACACTCATGCCCCAAAACCTGCCCCCCCCCCCCCCTCTCCCTTAACTCAGTCTTTGGAAACAAATGGCTGACTGTGACCTAGCATTAGTTATGGAACAGTACATTATTCCATCTTACATGTCATGCAATACAGTGGTCTCCACCTGAGAATTCACCAATTAAGAACCTGGTCCAACCCATCCTCGTAGAGCAGAATTTTTTCTTCATAAGTTATCCCTGTAAGAGCCCACTCCCAAATAAACAATCCGCCTAAGAGCCTGATGTTGGGTCAAGGGACACGAGGGCTCATGGTATAAGTTCGGATCATACTGTCCACTTGAGAGACATGCACAGTGCTAGGTGTGCAGTATAATGGGAAGGAGATAGACAGAAACATGAATACAAGAGAGAGAAGTGGTGGTTGATGTTTGACTGCATAACAAGACCATGGGTGGACTAGCCAGTAACCATTTTTTTGCTTGAAAACACATTTGTCAGCATTCGTGATTGGTTAGGTATAGAAGGAGGAATAAGATTAGCCTCCTGACTGGTCATTTGTTTTCCTACTTTGGTTGGTCTGGCTAATTCATGCTATTATTTGTAGAGCAACTTAACATTTCAGTCACCAATGATACTGTCATGTGAAAACTCACTCAATGTTTGAATGCTGAGCATTACTAATGAAATTAAACACCAACAAAGGTCAGGAGTTGTTAGATCTAAGTACAAGCACACATACAACGGAGAAATCTGTTTTTATTTGAATAGATAACATTCGAACTAACTATTGCGATCAGCTAATCATAGCAATAGGGCTAAAAAGATGGGTTGTGTAACTTTTCAACCCAGTTAAGAATCTGCTTTGTTGTCTTTGGTGACCTAGGCTCTTAGACGGAGACCAAAATACCAGTTTTGTTAAACTTAAAGCTACATTGATTGCACTTTATTTTTAAATTGAACTAAAAGTAATCCTGACTGACAGAGATCTTTTAATATAATGCTGATGTACAAAGTGACACTATTCTAACATAAGGACAAAGTCAGACCCATACCAAAATGTAACCAAAAAAAAATGTCCCATAGCACTCCTGGTTATGAGAGCTATCATACAATGTCAGTGACACAAAGAAATGCAAAAATGTATGCATTAATTCAACAAAATCAGAATGGCATATTACAGTACATGTTATTTGTATGAGATTTTTTCCCTCATTTTCCCAAAAGTGCTGAAAATAGTAAAAGCTTTTGTTGTACAGTATTGGCAATATCTGTTCCTCAATCAAATGGTCAGATGCATATTCTGCTGACATGGAGTAGTTTACATGTTGAAATAGATATAATTTATCCTCAGTTTTTCTATGTTACAACTAAAATTTACATAAAACAAACAAACAAAACAACAACAAAAAAAAAATTCTAAAAAAACTGAGAATTCAATTGTTTCAAAGACGGACATAATATTTTCTCAAGGCACCTGATTTCATCAATAAAAATCCTATTTATCACAAGAAGATACTGCAAGTCAGGACCATAAAATCAACAAGGCATCAACAGAATATGTATATTATAATTCAGCATGTTTTCTTGAGCCATATTTTATACATGTAGAGATGAGATTTTATCTCCAACAAGGAGGAAATCAAGAATGTTTAAAAATCAGAATTTGTATGGAAAATTACAGAACAGTGAGTATAAATAATTGGTCTTGGCAGCGGCAACAACAACAACAACACAAAAAATAAGTAGAGAGATGCCATTCTCATTCATGTTCTTGTTTTAATTCTGTACCTCACAAAACTCATAGGTCTGTAGTGAAATACCAGTTTTGTTGAATATTGTAAGCTGTCACATCACAGAGGTACTCTGCACCTTTGTTTACATTATGGGAAACACTACACTGTGAACCACAGGAATGTTTTGATCAAATGTACTTCTTATCTTTGCCACACACAGGTAAGTTCAACAAGCATGGTAAAGTGAGAAAAATCACTTTTGCACTCTTCACTCTTTGCCTGAAACATATATCATGCAAAATTAAAAAAAAAAAAAAAATCATATTGTAAAGACAATGTTTTCTTCTTATTCTAACTGCTATCATTTTTGTTTTAAAAGATCAATGTTACAAATGGCAAGAAGAAAACTGGGGCTTTTCTTCTTTACACTGCTTGTTCAATGCCTATGTACCTGGCAAAGTGAAGTGATACTGACAGCGCTGATCAAAAATAACCTCCATTAATTCAGACAACATGGATCATGTTTCAGTAGCTCACAGTACAATTGTGATAAAAGGGGAAAAAAAAAAAAAAAAAGAGAGTTGGCATACCATAACATCCATTTTAATTCAAAGAACAAAATTTTGGAATCACTATTTTCACTCTGAATTCAGCAACTAACTGACCATGCCTTTTGCAAAAAAAATAAAAATAATAAATAAATAAATAAATCCAGAACAGGCTAATTTTCTTGCTCTATATCCTTGTCTTTCTCATGATGAATACTGGGTAGTAGAAACTCACTGATTGTGGTTACTTGAAATATTAAGTCTGGTCAGTATGAAGGGGAGCTATTTCCTCGGCCTTTGTGTTTGAATGGTGAGCAATTCTCTCCCAGGCCTTTCCTGCTCTTCTGAAATCTAATATAGAGAAATAAAACTACTGGTTACAAGATAGAAAAAAATGTTTTGTTTTTAAATCAGATAAATAATTATTGTAATTACATTCAACTGTCTGGCCAAATGCCAACAAATGAAATATAAACATGATATTCACAACATAACCACTTATAAAAATATGAAGAGCACAGTTCTCATGTTGTTCCTGAAAGATTAAAAAGAATAGAGCTATGCCAAGTACAATGTTCGAAATATTTATTTAACTCTATGTTCGGTAGAATTTCAAAAATAGTAACACAAACATTATTCTAACACACTGGCGACGGTTCCTGCAAGAGTTGCGGGATGGTCCTGATGTCAAATGGGACAGTTCCTACAACCTTGTGGGAACGAATTCACAATTTTTTTCACCAACGCAGTTTATGCAAAAGCCGCGGGAACCATCTCATATCGTGGAGTCACCATTTCTTTCGTTACACATGGAGTTTGGCAGAAGTAGGTCTGCAACTTTTACAGATATTGAGGAACAAGGGAAGTCACTTCGAAGTGAATGTGCGGATGCTAAACAACTCACTTGTGTTGATTTATTGAACACAATGTCGAGCAGAGAAAGACAAGAATATGAGAATTTACCTTTTTTTTTTTCATTCCCGAAAACTACACAGACTTATCCACCTATAGAATGCCTAAATTTTTTTTTTTTTTTCATTGTTTGGTTTCAGATGATTTATTTGACTCCAGATATATTTTCTCAAATTCTCGGGAAATGCAGAATTGGTCTCATTCTTAAAAAATCATTAAAAAATAACTATGTGACAAAATCAGTTTTTGTTTTCTGTATCAATCAGGGCTGCTTTAGTACTGTCATATGTGCTAAAATGGTTGATGTTGGACTATAGCAAGTGTTTTTTTTTTTTTTAAATTTTTGAAATACCTCTGAAAACTGCAGTTTTCAGTACACTTACGTATGCAAACCCAACAAAGGCCCAGTCTTCAGTGAGTTAATCTGCTCCTGTGAAATTATTGTTTTGTATTTACATAGTTAGCATCAGTGACAATTTATGTTCGTGAAAATAATTAAATGAGAGATTGAACATACTATTAGAATATCTTTAAAATGAAAACGAGGGAAAAAAAGGACATCTCACCCACACAAAAAATCACATTACAGACTACTATCTCACCTTCTTAAAGGCTTCTGAAGATAGGAGCGTAGCCTCATGTTGAAAGACTTCTGAGGCTTATAACTATGAGCTGGGCTGTTGGGAGGGAACCAAGCTGAGGAACTGGTGGAGGCTAGAGATGTGCAAGAGGCACTCATATGGTTCTGAGGCTGACCAGGGTTTGATTTACTTTGCTTGCTCTTAGATTTCCTCATAGCATTGTTGGTCAGCCTCATAAAAGACTGAGAATCCGGAGTTTCTTGATAAGTTTCTTCTGGGATAACCTGTTGATTTGAGCCAACAAAAACAATGCATTGCAAGGGAAGAAGTTGTTCTACACCACTTGTTGCTCATTTATATAAGTATGCCTTATCGGCTGGTGAACTGCTAGGTTATCAGACAGGAGATGTTGAAAACATCATCTACTGCTCATTTATTTATAAATATCATCACCTAATAGATTAAAAATATCATCATTTCATGATACCCTGCCATCCAGGTGCTACTAAGCACCAGCTGCTCCCCACTTATTTATAACTGTCATCATCCGATGGTATGTTGCTGCTGCACTTCATTTAATAACAACTTGTCTAGTAAAACTCTGTCAAATGACAATGATAATCAGTGTTTTCCCTGAGTACAGGGTCATTCATAATTACATATGGTGATGAAAAACTTTTGATATGTTCATACCATTTCAAAGACTGAAGAAATAATTAAACATGGATAATTTGTGTTATTATTCTTTGCTCTTCACTTGGAACTATTTATTCACATAAGTCGCACCTGTATGAAAAGGTAAAACAAAACTTTTCTTTATGAAGTTCGTGACTGAAAAAACTTCTTTGTTGTTACTTAATTGAATACTGCTAAGTAATGTGTTATACATAAATATAGAAAGTAGTATTACCCTTTCTCTTAAACAGTTTTCATCAATACGAGGTCTACTTCCACGCAATGAGAAACTGTACTGTCTTAAACTCTGCCGCCTGTCAATGATTCCAGCTGTTGTTGAACCAGTGCTCTCGTGACTGCTATTTGATCTCAGACTGTTGCGATAGCTTATACTGTCAGAGAGGTTTCCAGATGTGTCCGACAGAGACACACCATTATCTCCACTACTTGTGGACTGATCATGGCGCTTTTTCTTCCTAAAATGAAATTTTACGGGAAATAAAAATTACATGATGAGAATCAAACAAAGCTGATAACTTAAGGCTCTATGTTAAAATTTTGTCTCCAAACCATCAGATCCACTGATCAAGTTATCACATCATAACAAAAAAAAAAAAAAAAAAAAGGTGTCGTATTTCACTTCTTGTCCCTTCATTTGCAACTTAAAATCATCATACATCAGATCTTTAAGGTCATTCCCTTCAAATTATTATTTTTTTTTTTTGATTGATCGAGAGAGAACTGTTGATTCTGAAAAAAAAAAAAAAAGAGTTATTTTTTCAAGTAAAACAAACCAAAAGAAATAATGATGCCAAAATTTTCGAACAAAAACATAAAAGTGAGATGAAAAGATAT
>JBCAUA010072331.1:0-41349 GCA_038406235.1 Peronia verruculata
TCTATCTATCTATCTATCTATCTATCTATCTATCTATCTATCTATATATATATATATATATATTTATATATATATATGTGTGTGTGTGTGTGTGTGTGTGTGTGTGTTTCTTTGTTTTGTGTTTTTTTTCTCTGTTGTTGTAGGCATTGTTGCTGTTGTTGTTGTTAGTTTTTGTTTGCTGCTTCTCTCTATGTACAATTCAGGTTGACAATACCATGTGTATTATGAGTGGGAGACGCACAAAAACAAGATGTGTTTTCCGCATGCTTATTGATTTGAAACTTTGTATTGGTATCGTTGTTGTTGGTGGTGCTGTAGATCTAGATGGTGGTGTTTGGTTATCAAAATGCACAACAGACCCCTGGTTATTCTCAAACTGTCTCGGCAAGGCCAGAACATAGTAAATTTGTTTCATGCAGAGACACAGCCTGACACAGTCACAAAGTAGCATGATGTCCCACTCAGGTTTAGGAATTACCAAAAAAACCAATGGCTCTGAGATAGTGTTTTCAACATATTATAGTTAGCATTCATTTTACATCCGCCGGAAACATACACAAACAAAAAATGACTTTGAGTGCAAAATATTTTTTTCCTGGGCTGCTGTTCTGACTTGTCCTGTAAATAGGCTGCTAAACATGGTAGATAGTCTTGGTGAACATTGACAGTTGTCCTTTCTATCGTTCAATTGTATGAACACTGTATTAAACAACATAATTTATTAATTATGTCAGTTGTTCTAAATTAAAGGTATCTGAAATTTAAGAAATTCATTTCATCAAAAGTTACCAAAAGTTTTATCAAGTTGAATTATTGTTAATGTCGAGCTTTTATTATTGTTTTGTTGCAGTTGTTGTTGTTGTTGTTGTTATTGTTGTTGTTGTCGTTGTTTTTTTAATTGTTGTTTTTGTTTCGTTTCGTTTGTTTGGTGATTTTTTTTATTATTGTTATTATTTTTTTTTAATTCAAGATAGGATATTATCGTGCTACCAGCTTGTATGAATTTCAGAATTGTTTTCGGAGCATCATGTAAGCTTATCACGTTAGTGGCACTGGGATTCAGTAGGGTCACATTTCCCTTGCCCTTAACACAGAGCCTACTAGGTCTAGAACTATAAAAGATAACACAACTAGGCTTTACATATACATGTAGTCTGTCTTATCGAAACATCAAAACAAGAGAAGAAAAAAAGAATAGGCATTCTAAGTTTCTTACGGTAAGGCTTTAAGAGAAAACAAAATATTTACAATAGATCATCAGTTTAGGAGAGGCGCTTAATGCCCAGACTAAGATTTCACGAGATTGAGAAAAAGGACGGGAGAGAGAGAGAGAGAGAGAGAAAGACAGAGAGACAGAGAGAGGGAGAGCAAAAGAAAGCAAAAGAAAAAAAGAAAGAAAGGGAAGACTTATCTTACCTTTGGTTCCATTCTACTTGCAAAATCTCGGTTTAGGTTTTTCTGGACTGATAAGAAATGTATTATTTCTAGCCAAGATGGCGGAAGGACGGGCGCATCTTTTGTTGGCTGTGTTCCTGGTGATTATCATTCCAGGTGAGATGTTCCTTCTTATACCGCAGTGATAATTATAGGATAAGATAAAATAAACTTTATATTATTCCACTCATTTAGACGTAATGCTAAATAGCAGATATTCTAATTCACATAACCTAAACATCACGAGAAAGATCACGATATGACAGAGACGCAGGCTCTGGTGCCGTAGCTTGATAAGAAGATGGCTGATCAAAGAAAATATTTTCTCAAAGGTTCTCGATCACTTCTTAAATGAAACAATCGTTCACTTCTTGCTGCATATTTCAATTCCTATCACAGCAAGTGGGAGAAATTATCTCGAATTATTTTTTTTAATGACGGCGTTCTGATTTGAGGGCCAAGAACTGAGTGAGAGGAAGTGGCTCACAATAGTAAGTGAAAGTGACAGCAGATAAACAAGTAAACACGCCTGAATAGGCCAAAAGATTTCTAAATTATGCATGACTCACATTTTCTTACTGTTGTTTTTTAACATTACCAAAATTTAGTAAAAATGTGTAACTCTTTAACCCTAAAAGCGTCATCAAAAACTATTGCTGGCTTAACATGTTTCTGTTGTGATACAGTGAACGTCTAAATCCAAACACAGTATACGCTCAGTTCTCTCTAATACATAGTCTGTTATTTTGGAAAATAATTGAGACAGCAAAATATTGCCAAAGAATCTTTGATCAAATCGGTGTCTTGACACATCTAGGGTTAAAAGAGGCACCGGCAACCTGCAGATGCAATTTGCCACTTCTGGTTGGCTGAGCTTCCATCACAATCGCAATGAAATTAATGAGATGGTTCATTTGTTCACGTTTTTCACTGAATCTCAAAATTGAAGTCCATGTTCGGAAGTGAACATGATCTTTACCCATAACTGTGTCAGAAAATGGTGGCTTAATCTGGGCCAAAGTTTTCTGCAATGAAGAATCTTATTTATTGTTCCAGACAACACAGAACACTCGGGTCTATGTACTTTTCAAATCGTGAACTGCGTTGTTGTATTTCTGTTTATTGGAAAGGCATCAGTACGCAAAATGTAATGAGCAAGTCGTTGATAAGTGACCTGATCGGCTCAGTCTTTTGCCTCTTACATTATACATGTAGTTAACAGCTATAAGTATCACAAGAAAAGTAACAGTGTGGGTTGGCATTTGGTATCCTGCCTGCCTGCCAGGATACTGGTAATACCTTCCATTTAATTCTTAAGCTTCTGGGTTATACATGTAGTAAATCCTTGTGTGTTACACAATTAAATAACTTGCTAATTTCCGTTCAGCTTTTGTGACATATGTATTATGTTATACTGAAATATTCTAGGTTGTTGTTATCTGTGTGTTCTGGTTACTGTTCTTTGCTTCTTTTTCTGCCTCTTTCTCTTCCTTTTTTCCTGTTCTACTTGTTGTTCTTCTTCCTTTTCTTTTTCTACTTGCCTTGCTTCTTCTTCTATTTTTTTTTTCCTCCTTTTTTCCTCTTATCTACTTCACGATGTTCCCATACTATCACTCTTATCTTTTCAGACTGTTTCTGTAGGTTTTGTTTTTCAAAGTATAGATTTTTATGATGGTGATGTCACAATTTTCAAAACAATTATGTCTTATCATAATAATACTTCATAACTGCAGCCTTCAGCAATGACTGTCCCCAAGGCTGGTACACCTTCCAAGAAAGATGTTATGGTTTTGGCGAAGACATCGTCACTTGGGGTGATGCTGAGGTACTGGAAGAACTGGCGAGGGGGTTAAAGGAGTATTGAAAACTAACAGCTGTCACTATGGTTATTGCATTATATACATATGTACCTTTACTAGGAAATGACTTAGAAAGCTTATGAATTAGTCTGTGCCAATATTAATTTAATGAATACACACACTCCGCAGTGTTATAACTATAACAATGAATACAAATATGATTTTCTAAAAGTACGGTGTATTCTTCTACTAGATTTGTTGGGTCTAAACCTTAGCAGCTGCTAAAATGACACATGTATGAGTAATAACCTTTTAAATTTCTAACCTCATATGGGCTATCTAAGCTTATGTGCGGGCATGTTTAAAGAAGTGCCTTAAAATTTAAGACGGACTATCTACCGACAATAAACCAAATTCACACTTCTAGAACTCGATATGATAAAAATTAAATAAGCTGATGTCAATAGCCAATGTTTTTAAGCCTTTATGACTTTTCTTCGAGGCAACAAAGAAGACATATCACCACCGTGATAATTGGAAAATTGTGGACCATAACTCTGTTATGTTTTTCTTTGTGTACTCCAGGAATACTGCCGCCTGTATGGAGCCAACCTTGCTGAGATCGAGGACTCGGAAGAAAACGCTTTTCTGAAAAATCTGGCCAGGACAAAACAAGGTACATGTACATGTCGAACTTCTTGAATAATGCACAATAAATCAGACTGATTGTGATGCGAAATCAAATATGGAGTAATTAGTACATGCCACTGCTTAAGTAATCACTTTATAGTAATAACATCCATGTGCGCGTCTTGTGTATTGAATTCTTCCGTATCTTTGTGGTAAGGCAGAAGACATGAATTTGAAAAGAGAGAGAGAGAGAAAAGATCTCTGAGTTAGAAGGACAAGTGACATATTGTTGGAGGTTGCCAAAAAAAAAATAAAAAAATGGTTAGAATCGTATTACATCTTGCCCTGAAGGCAAGAAATAGTTTTTCACAATCTAGACTTTTTTTGTGTGTGTGTGTGTTGTCTCCCGAAATGACGTCACGGCTTTGATTCACCTCTTATGCCATCATCATTTTACTCATTTCTGCACTTACAGTCACCCCACCCCCCTACCCCAGTCCATTACCCCTTTCACACACCTTACACTTACATTTAACAGCCCCCCCCCCTCCCGGTCCCCCTCCACTTTTTATTTCCAGCTGCTGGCGTGTGGATCGGTGGAATTGATATTTTCTCCGAGGGTAACTGGGAGTGGATCTCTACCACACAGCCAATCGCCGGCTTCACCGACTGGGGCCCTAACGAGCCCAACGATGGAGGAGGTCAGTAGGCCTATCATAGATTCTATGTACTTAGTTCTCCGAGTGACACAGTCTCTGTGTTGTCAGTCAGCAGTTGTACACAACCCACAGCTGATAGTTTAAAACCGTGAAATGAAAGCCAACACAGTTGTTAAATTTCGGCTCAGACTTGGATCAAAGTAATGATTTTGTATTGCTACAACACGAACAATGTTAAATCTGAATAAATGAGAGAATACTAATGAAGATATCCGGAGATCGAGATTCCAAAGACACAGCTGTTTATGCCTGTCGTTCTCTCATCTTAAATTGATAACCTGCTGCACACAGAAACATTTGTCGCTGGAAAGTTCTGGCCCGTCACAGTGTCAGTGCGTGTATTTGCGTCGCGCTGGTTGCTCATGCAACAAATCTTTTCTTTTCCCTGTTGAGGTAATTCAAGAGTAAATGGGGAAAAAAAAAAGATTTCTTCAAGTAACTGTAGCATGTCATTGCAACAAGAAGCTTGTTAATAGGATTCTTTGCTTCTCTAGGGCAGCATTAGTACTATATAAGTATACATGCGTAAATGGAAACACAGGATTCCCTGAATATGATGGACTCCTCCATCTGTTCGAGTTAAACGTGTCCGATTGCAGATCTGACTAATGTTCTGTAGAAAGATGTCTTTATGTCTGAAATGACAGGTTTGCTAACGCTGTGATTCTTGTTTGCCTCTATGTAACAGTAATTCACTCACAGCTCAAAGTATAAATTTCTGACCACACTTTTGCTGCCCTCGACTAGTTCGAGTTATCCGTGCTCAACTGCATGTCTCTAAGTGATACCCGTATGTTTTGACGAAGCTGTCCTGTCTACTGTCAGGTGAGGACTGTCTGATGCTGTTCCAAAGGTACAACTATCAGTGGAATGACAGCGGATGTGATACAACCTATAACTTTGTCTGTGAAATGGCGTGAGTACATATACATGTATATCATTCTCTCTGGTTTGCTGTGACTGCGTGTTCCTTCAAATGGGAAACCTGGACTGCAGACATATACGAAGGCAAATAAAGTGGAGAAGAATTATTTAATCCCACCTTCCAATACTTACCCCAGGTCCAGTTTGTTCGATAAGGAAAACGATAAAAAGAGGGACAGACAACTGACAACCAGACTGATAGACAGCAAGGGACACACTGAAAGCATATAGACAGACTGACTGACCGATAGACAGACATACAGATAAAATGACTGACCGATAGACAGACATACAGATAGATTGACTGACCGATAAACTGACTCAAAAGACAGGCAAACAGAGAGAATGATGGACGACCGAATAGACAAAAAATGGACCGGTGATGGATTGAATAGTAAATAAGGAATGTCAAAGACTGACAGACATAACACGTCAAGAGACAGACTGACAGACATAACATGTCTGGAGACAGACCACCAGAAACAGACAAAGACAGACATGTAACAGTAACTATTTTACCCACACACACGGTATTGTATTGTGCATGTACTTGCAGGGCAAGCGGCAGCAACTTAGTGGTGGGATGAGCAGGGGACACAACTGAATCCACTTCAAATGCAAGCAGCAATCTGGCTCTCAACGTTTGATTCAATCCTGACGGTGAGGGTCTCTTTATTTATAGTGACTGCTTTAAGGAAAATGTAAGAAGCTTGAGAAAACACATCTAATAAATAAGGAATGAAATTATTTTGCTTCACTTCAGTATATTATCATTTTCATTTGTGTACAAGTAAACATGAGACTGACAAAGTTTGTGATCTTTTGCCTGTTGTTTTACATCATCACCTTCAACTCTTTTTTCAATTTGATAGTTTTTTTTTCCCTCTTTGCATTACACAACAGATTTCAAAATGTATTTCTCTTGTATCTTCCCTCTTAAAAGTTCACACTCTGGTACAAAAGACTGTGAAAAATCTACTGTGAAGAAGGAAAAGAAAAACACCAAGTTAAAAGAGAGTTTGAAAGTGATGGCATAAACAATGGACAAAGATCATGACCTCCTGTCACAGTCTCACATGTATGGTATTTTGTTGTTTCTGTGATGTGACATATCTTTGAATGTTGAGCCCAATTGAGATGGGACATGATGAAATTCAGGCGCTTATCAAACTGAGCCGAACAGAGAAAACACGTGTTTTTCAACAGTGAACGAATTTTTAAGGCATTTTTTTTTTCTTCGCCAAACCCTTCTATATCAATCTAAAAATGCATTTCAGCGTTCAATGCATTGAAATAGATCAAATGAAGGCTGTAAAATTGTAATTTGGTGGCATGATTTAACAAGGATTAATAAGGATTTACAAAAGTAATCGGCCATTTTCTCAAAAATTTCAGCTGCAGCCACAGGTCACCCCCATCGTCTTTATTTTGCCAATATCTCAATTGCTATTTAAGATAGAACAATTATTTTTTTTTTTTCACACACAGAACGGGAAAATAATAATCTTTACAGTGATACCAATATCTCCATATGCTCAAAATTTGACAAGAGCCTGATTTCATTGTGTCGCATCTCTTGATGTTTGTTCACCTTCGTTAAAGAATGAGTGATGAATACAAGGCTGATCTGTACACCTGAACATGTACATGGCGTTTGCTCAATACATTTGCACTAGTCATGAGTGTCAGCAAACATAGCCTACATTGCTAAACAACAAAATTCTTCAACCCACTGAACCCTACAGCCTGGTACACTAGGCAGATTTTCCAGTGTCGAATTCCCCAAAGCCTGATAGACCAGGTGGACACATCCACTCCAGCCCTATGCGTCCACTACAGTTAAAAAAATAGATTAATACATTGCTTTGGGACAAGGACAGTTAAGACTATGATGATTACAAATGCCTACGCCCATGATTGCGTTTGAGGCTTGTGTTTACAAAAGATATTGAACATGAAACAAGAAATGTGCGTTCTCTGCCCAGACAGCCAGGGACTAGGGTTTTTCAGGCACTGCTGACCAGGGTTCAAAGGGTTAACCTACAAGATTGAGGATAGCTTTCACCTCTTTCCATATCAAAGAAGCATTCTATCTGAGGTTCAATCATAACCTACAAAAGTAAAACAGTTGTAAACATTACCGTGCTTAAGAGACTTTGTGGTTAAATACTGGAATTTGAAAATGGAGATGCTACAGATGAAACCAAGAGTGTTTTATAAAAACTAATTTGAATTTATGGAGCTATTTCTAGAGTACAAAGTCCCGATGTGCAGATGCTTTTATCTTGAAAAAAACAAAAGAGGTAGCTGGAGTGACACAAGAAAAGATTTACAAAATATCTAGCAAACACTACCTTTTAGGTTGCCTTTTTCATAATGAAACACTTTTTGAAACCTTTCACAACTCGACTATATCAATCAATGAAAACCAAACCGAATGGATGTTGATGTTCAAAAGCAGAATGGCATTACAAAGAAATCAAACCTTTTTTTTTTTCAGTCTATTCTTTATTTTCATTTTTTTTTGTCTTAAACATAGAGATATAACGTGTGGTCACAATCCAGCAGACTGAAGGCACTGTCCAGATAATGTCAGGAATAAACACTTGGTTTTTCCAGTAACACATTGAATCCTGTCTCACAAAAGTAACAATAATGGAATCTGACATTTAATAAACACATCTCATAACACTGACAATGTAACCGGCAACAGCCCATGACATTTAGGCTGGGGCCACAGTGCATCTGTGTATGTGTCTAACTCTTGCACTGCAGCCACATGTAGTCATGTTGCGAGCTTGCAAGACGCAAAATGGCGCAGGCGGGTATAGCAAAAAATGCGAGCTGACATGCTAACTGGCCAAGTGATCAGACCCAAATGCACTGCAGCCTGCAGCAATGGAAAGAGTTTGACCTAAAACATTATGTGGCTGCAATACTACGAGAGTTAGACACAGACAAAGATGCACTGTGGCCACAGCCTTACAGTAACGCCCTTATGGCACGGACAGGAAGATATCTTGGCATTTATAGCATCTCATGACATCCTGACATTAACAATAACATCTCATGACATGAAAAGGATACCAAATGACATTAAAAGTAAAACTGCAAGCCTAACAACCGTGCTTCTCCACAGATTATACCATTATTCTTTTGCAATCAGACTTTCAAAAACCTAAATTAGTACATTTCCCTATACTAAGCATACTGGCACATAAGTGGTTCAGACGTCTAAAACTCACGTCCGAATACAAAATGGCATACACAGAAAAAAATAGTGAACAATGTAATAAGTAGGAAAAATTTGGAAAAGTTAAAAAAAATACAGCTGATAAGATGAAATGCAAATTTGCTGAAAGTCAGTGTCTGACGCCCACAATTAAGACACCATGTAGTAAAAAATAAAAATTAAAAATCTGTAAACTTCAACATTTCCATCACACACAGATAAAGCAAAATCAAACAAATCAACAACAAACAACAAGCATGTAAACAAGTAACAAGTATGTAACCAACAACAGTGGGCATATTTTGTTAACATCTCTATTTTACCATTTTAACATTGCACAACATATTCTGTTTCTTTGGTGATGCATGTGTTCAGTGAAAATAAATGTGAGTAGGTAGTTAAAGTTAAAGCTAACTGGGCCATACCAACACAACAGCTAGAACCCTCTGAACTTAAGATATTACTTCCTGTTCCTCAGCCTCAGAGCCACTGCTGAAACTACATCTCACTTTCTCCCTAGAGTTGCGTTTTAGCATGCCTTTCAGTCTTTCTGACTGACTATCTCAGTCAGTTTCTTGTGAATACATCAAGCCGCGGCTGAGGTTGTCAGCATCTCTGTGTCAGCATCACAAACTAAGATGTCCTGGGAAGCAACTTTAAAGGACTGCTTTAAGATAAAAAAGTGGGCTCAAGGTCTTTATCGTGTTATTGAAATATTCTCCTTAAACCAATGGATTTCCTCCATCTTTGAGCAAGAGTCACGTTTTGTTTTTCATCCACTCTGCTGACTAACAAAAGCCAGTCTGATTTTCAAAGGTAGCTACTGACATTGACCAACATGGCAGTTTCATGGATTTGTTCTGAATCTTTTTTTTTTGTAACAAGAGGTTGCATAATGTGGCACAAAAAACTGAAATGTTAACAATGGTCCCATGCTGTTCTGTCTGTCTGGTTAAAACAAATGTTGACACTGTGACAAAAAGTTACTAATTTTGGTTAACTGACCAAAATGTGTCCACATTTGGAATTGACTTTGTATAAATGAAATAAATCTGAGCCACTGGTAATGAGCAAAAAAGAAAAATATCAATTAAAAAAAAAAAGATGCTCTGATGTGATGTGTAATTAATGAGAGATAGCCATGGTACTTTCCTTTGCCAGACAAAAGAGGTGTAGGGTAAGCAGTGTGAAGCGGACAAAAATCCCTTTACTGCATGTCATATGAAAGACAATTCATTTTTAAAAAACTGAAAAGATTACAATAAGAATAAAACATTTTCTACATACCATAATTTTGTGGGAATTTTTCATGATATAAGTTTCAAGCACTGAGTGCAAAAATGATAGTTTCTTCTTTAGACTGCTTGTGAAAATATGTGTTTTGTTCAGCAAAGGGAACTAACAGACCTTCGTAATCTCCCATTAACAAAAAATCATGACCTTTTGTTACGGCCTCTTAGTCACGGGAAATTTCTCCATCTTTCCTGTTGGTTCTTTGTTACCTTTGTTACTATAGTAAGCAGCACAATCGATGAATAACAACCTATAATCTATGACTGATTCATTACATTATGTATTCCCACTGAAAACAACCGATGCCTCGCCCAAATCCGTCCATCATATGGCAACTGACAATATTAAACAAGTCAAAGTTTCTTCGGATATATTGAAAAGCTTATAAAAAACAAAAAAAAAAACAAGCGGAAGAATTCTCTACTATAAGGTTAGCTCTAACTCTTCATGTCTGACAGCCCATCTCAAGTTGACCATTTTGTGGGCACACCACTTGACATGGCTTTCAAAATAAAAAGTTATATCAATGATTGGTACTCATTTTTATACTATAACTCACACCTGAAAACAAGAATGTGTATTCATTCCACAAGTTCTGGATTTGAAAATGACAGATTAGAAATGATTGCCCTTTATCATTATGAAATCATGAAATAAAGCTGTGTTCAAGTACAGAAAAGCTATGCAGACTCTTAAGGGTTAAGAGATTTGGTTAAGTTCATATTTAGGCTGACAAATAGTCAAAGTAGTCTGATGGATAGATAAAAACATTGGTAGACCATTGATTTCGACAATGTCACTGTGCAGGTGACCTTTTCTTATGGGCACGAATGTAGCTGGAGACCGATTCTCCAGGCACAGACCCGTGGGCAGCAGGGGCATTGGGGCGTGACTGAAGTGGGGAGGGAGAATGAGCACATCTATGATAAAAAATCAGTAGGTGATTATGAACACAGGTACGGCAAGCACTGACAGGTACTTGGGCAAGATAAACAGAAGTGCTTTGGTCAAACAAAGAGTGAAAATAATTAAATGCTGATTATGGGCAATTTTATATCAAAAAAGTTTAGTATGTGCAATTCAGTACTGAAATTATGATGATCATTTTAGATGAGCTTAGGCAGAGGCTCAGAGACACTCTGTTTCACACAGACTATAACAAAAACATTCTGTGTCAGACAGACTATCCTAAAAAACCTCTGTTTCAAGCAAACAACACTGAAATATTCTGTGTCATACAGACTTTAGTGAAATATTCTGTTTTGCGCAGACTATATGGCAGCATATGACACAATGTCATTGACATGACACCTGACATCTACTTGGTGATATCAATGACAAGTTTGCCCTGGGTCCCAGTGTTGTGGATGACATCAGTCTGAGCCTGGGCTGCCTCTGCCAGGGGATAAGTCTTTCCCACGTGTGGCTTCAGCCAACCGGACTTCTGACCTTCCCGAATAGCCTTATGCATGGTCTGCCACTCTTCCTGCAGGGAGGGACAAAGCCAAAAAATCTTATCAACACATGAAATAACAAACTGGTGAGACAATTAACCAAATTTAGGTGGCGCAGTGGCTCTGTGGTTTGGCATCTGCTCATAGAGAAAACAGGGCCAGGATTGACTCGTGGGCCCTGCATCGGGGGATGGAAGAACACAAAGATCGAGAACCCATGTTTTTTCAGTGACTCAATGGTCTCCTGGCTTCCTGTGGATAGGGAAGCCCGCCATCTAGCTTCTCAGATAAGGGCAAAATATATTTTGGAAGTCCTTGTGTACATTATGCACGTTAAAGACCCTTGGCAGTTCAAAATCAGTGGAAGAGTAGGCTAAATGCTGCTGTCTGGGCAAAATTTCCAAATTCCAAATTTCTACCCACAAAATTTCTCACCCATAATTGGCAACTTCTAAAAACCGAGATAATCCTACTCTCTTAGAATTGAAAGGCTTAAGAAAAACAAACAATTAACCAAACCACACAATACATCTATTTGGATCAGACTAAAACACATCTCAATAATGGCAAAATACTTAACCAATATTTTATAATCCAAAGCCTATTCAGGCACAGTACAAAGAAAATTGGAACTGTCAACACATTGGAACTCACAAGTCAGATACTGAAGTTTACAGGTAGCATGTAATGGTTTACTCTGTCCCGATTTTTTAAAAAAGTTTTTCCAACATTTGCCTCCTCTATCATTATTCTAATTCAAACTTGTCCAGGTCCAGGGATCATCATTTTTTTTCCTGCCATTGTTCCAGACTTCAGTATTTATGGTCAGATTTATCTACAACAATAAAACATAATAAAATAGATCCTGTACAAACAGCTTAACTTTTTATATAATTTCATGCAGCTATACTGTATAGATGCAACTGTGCCCAAATTTTAACTTACTTCCAATATTGTTAAGCTCAAGCAGCAACTGCACAAGTTATTATTATTATTATTTTTTTTTTTTTTGGCCAAAACGAGCTCAGGCCATAACTGAATACTCTGAGTCTTTTACCAGTAGCTTTGTTTTCAAAGTTGGATTTTAATAACAATTTGCATTATTTGAAATAAAAACATGCATCTGATGCTAGACAGGGAAATCACACTGATGTTCTCAAACAGACAAAAATGACGTAGACAATGGTCTCATGAGTCTGACAATTATGCTTGGTATACTGTATTTCAGGCCATCATTTTGTCAGAATGGGCTAAAAGAAAAAATGCTTTGCCTTACATCAGTCGATATCATGAGTGCCACTCCCATGATGCAGCTTTCTTTGCCCATGGTCAGCCGAGGGTTGATCTCAATGGTCCCGCGGCAGCCAATCACCTGGAGAGAAAGAGAATTGAAGATATAATAAACAGAATGGGCATAATTTTGGACAGTGTGTGAGGCTGTTGACAACCATGGGCATCACAGATGTCAATATGTAAATATAATACAAACTGCTACTACCCTGGAGAGTGAAGAGAGTTGCCATAATTAAACCTTACTTGTGATTTGAACTTCTCCACCAAAACAGAATTTATGAATCTGCCCTAATAAGCACAATAGAATTGTCATCATTAGCTCATTAGCAGCTGCAATTTTTTACCTATTTATTCCTTGATGGCTGCACTTTTCAGAATTTTTTTTTTCTCAAGTCATTACAGAGCAATGATTTTTTTGTTTGTTTGTTTGTTGTTTTTTTTTTTTGTTCAGGTAAATTCAGGATATTGAAGTGTATCACAAAGTTAACAAAAGTCAGTTACTTTGTAAACTATTTTATGCGGTTGGGCGGGATATTGGGGTTAAATAAATTTTCAAACTGGACAAAAAATGTACATCCCAAAAAAAATATCAGTGTCTATTATGCCTTTCTCTGCCTATGCCACTCAGCATAAAATACAAAAACAGTGTGAAAATGGAAAAGAAATCACATTCAATCTAGACTACTGGAAGGAAGGTCTAGTTTTTGATTTTGTGGAGTCTCCAAATACAAAGCTAAACTTCACAATGTTTACACCACACACATGCCACTGTGCTCTCAGCATAGCAAATATCATCAAAAATTAACCAGGCACTGTGGTGCCATAAAATTTGGATCAGAACGGAAATAAATTCTAGAATAAACTGTCTATAGTATTATTGAACTGTTGTGATCCTTCTATAAAAAAAAAAAAAAAAAAGACCAGATGTCAGATTTACAAGGGTTGCAATAATGTGTGCTGGACACAGCGGAACTCTGAACTGTAAACATTGCAAGAAACATTGCATCAACAAGTTCCTCTCGTCCAAATATTACAGCTAAGACTCAACCTTGCCATGGAAATACTGCATGAGTTTGGAAAAAGACTAACTATAAAATGATTACGCTCTTAGAAACTGTAAGTTAGGAACAGAGAAATTATGTTTCTGTCAAGAAAAAATGACCGACAAAAAAAAATGAGGGATTAAGCACAGAAAGGGACCTGATCTTACCACAATGCGGCCTCTGTAGTTCATCAGGCCAAGGTCATTCTGCAGATTGACGTTAGACAACATCTCCAGCACAACGTCGACTCCACCAACTGCTTCCTGGAGATGAGAGATTTGATTGTGAACATAACACTTGCGTTTGTAATATTGCAGTAAATGAGCCTCAACGATAAAAAAAAAATTTCTTAACCTTTTTAATATGGAACATGTTGCTAGTTCATTTATGACAAATCACTAAGGAGAATCACTGTACAGTGTGAGTACAACCTGGCACATATAATATTTATCTGAACAGATTCAAACTTAATCATCCTTCCATGTTTTATTCTGTTTCATTCATCTTTCCTTGTGCACAATCAGTTTTGCAAGGAAGCAGTTCACAAGAAAACTTAAACAAAAATTCAACCTTTTCTAACCCGGAAAAAAAAAAATTGATGTCTGAGTTGGAAAATAGTTAAAAACGGCCATAACTCATGATCGCCTGGTGTGACTTGCAACTCATTTGCTCTGGGTGCCAGACCTATGAAAAAAAAAAAAAGAAGAGATGGCTTGTTGAATTTTGTTTTATAAACAATACCTTTATCTACCAACATCTTAAAAAGTATGTGGAACATCAACCCTGAAAGAAACAGCCTCTGATGCACATGGAAAGGTGACTATTATTGAAAATTTTTATCTAAGTTTAATAACAGTGAAGATGTATAAGATCAAATTTATGTCTTGCAATGACAACCAAGCACTTCAAAATTACTAAATTACAATGTAGCACTATCTAAAAGGATCAAGAAGTTTGCATCCATTTTCATTGACAGATTCTTTGCCTATAGTCATACTCCATATCATAGAGGAAGACAAATGAAGAGGAGACAGGCCACGCAAGGCCTGGCTCGACATTGTCAAAGGATGTCCATCAGACTGCTTGCAGCAGTAGATCAAGAGTTATGAAGATCCTTCAGTGACATGACAGTGACATGACATTTTATTGAAAGAAGATAAGAGATTATGTCCCTACAGCCGCAAGGTGGAGGAGAGGACAAAACACCAGCTAAATGAATGCTCAATGACTGAGGATAAAAGAAGGTAGTCATTCAGGTCATGGTAACTGTAGTGGTAAACGAGACAGAAATATGTAGAAAATCTTAATGGAAAGGCTAAGTGACTTCAACAAGTTCATTGGAACTATAAACAGAACCCCTTGTGGGATGAGAGACAAACTACCAGGCTGAGAGCAATTACTGAGTCATCCAAGATGGTAGAATGGATTCTTGTGATCATCAATGGATAATTATTGGGCATCCACTTGAAGAGAAGAAAAAGGTCTGACACTGGTCATGAGAACAATAGTGACTGGTCTTATACTTACCTGAATTTTCTGTAAATATCCCTCCTCCCTATGATTGAAAGCAAAGTCAGCCCCGTTCTGCTTGACAAGTTCCAGCCCTTCCTTAGTACCAGCTGTGCCAATCAAGCGCAGACCAAAAGCCTTGCCCATCTGCAGAGCTGCAATTCCAACCTGAAATTTCAGACAACGTCACTGATAAAAAACTCAAAATTTTGGTGTCAAAGTGAAGTAAAGAAAAACATCTAACCAAAGATGTCAGTTATTATTAGGCCTACCAAACAAAATAAAATAAAATTGATTAATTCTTTTTAAAAAAAAATGTCTTTGATAGTTGATGAAGAGATCAGCTGTACTATCACTACAGAAGAAAATATTGAAAAACAAAAACACACACACACAAAAAAAAGACAATTATGTTGTTCCTTTGATGATCCGATCTTAGGAATTAAGCTAAGACTAAATCCTGACAAAGACTGCTAAATATTGTTTAAAATTCATTTTCTGACTATCCTCTTAGTCTTCAGCCTGTGACAAATCTGTTCACAACATTCTCTCTTCACAATTATTTTTCCAGTTAAAGCTTTCATTTCACAAGATAATGCAGCAGTCACATTTTCAGAAAGTTAAAGAGACTGATATAGGCTAGCAATGTGTGATATCTATTTTTCTTTTTTTTTTTTCACTTACAGCTCCACTGGCTCCATGCACAAGAACAGTTTCACCTGGTTTTGCTTGGGCCCTGAGTCAAAAAGATTGCAATTATGATAATGGTAGTAATCATTACATGAGCACAATACATGTTCTACAATATTCTAGACGCATACATTGCACAACCAGGAGAGGTGAATTGGATGTCATAGTTTTCATGTTTTACAGCCAGTGGGTCAGTGGAAAGAGAAATGAGTGCATATTTTACCTTGGTGAAAAAATTCTTAGCTAAAATTCTGAGGTGCTTTCAAACTTAACTTCTACTTCCCACGATCAGTATATCTAACTTTCTCCAGAAAGTTTTCTTTTGATATCCCATTTATCCTCTCTCTGGTCAGGTAACCTATAAAGAAGCTCCATATGATGGACCGAGGTTGATCCCACAAGCCATACATTCAGATAACAAACATACAACATCTACACTTTTGATCTGCATAATGACTTTTCTGTTCTACTGGATAATGGCTTCACCCTCTTAGACAAAAATTATAAGCTATGATGGATTGTGATCATAACTGCAGTGAGGTGTGAGGAGAAGAATATGTTGGCCAATCTTTGCTTAAACAACTGTAATATTGGTACATAAACTGTAGACCTATGCACTCTGTGGTGACAGTCAGGCTTGTGAGCCCTGATTCAATTGTGCACTTGACAGTCAATGCTGGTAGATGGGAAAGGACTTGACAGCCTAACAAAAGCCATCTTCTGTATGCCAGCTAGGAAGCTCACAACTTATGCAAGTGTCTCTGCAGAGTAATAATAGATTGCGAGGAGCTTAGAGCCTGCACTTCACTGGATATAAACCTACGTTCTAACCACCAGGTATCAAAACACACAGTTTCATCACTACAAAACCATTTACATTGCCCTACCTTATGTGCAGGGCTTTATAAGCTGTGAAGTAGGGCACGCCAATGGCAGCTCCTTGCTCAAATGGCAACACATCCTCCAGATTGCCCACATACTTGGTGTTTGCTACCGCATACTCAGCGTAAGATCCAGTACGTGTATATACTGTAAACACCCTGTCACCTTTCTGCAGACAAGGAACAACAAATCAGGTGTAAATAAAATGTTTATTTCTCTTCTTCCTAGTTTGCATATTTTTTATTCATCTGCCTTCCAGCCTAATTAAATTCTTCTTATCTTCTGCTGCAGATCTTGTGATGCATTATTTATCTCTACATTTTTTCAGTTTAGAAAAACACAAATAGTTATCCTTTAACACAAATGACACTCTAAACCCTGATGGTGTCAGAAAAACAACCTGGAGTGTCAGGGTTTCTAGGATGAAATAATATAATGACATCTATCTTAATGCCTCCACTTTTATTTATTAGAATAATAAACAAAAATCGCCGCACTAAGATGGATGTTCAGCAAGAACCATGTTTTCAAATGTTCTGTTATCACACTGTGATGTTGTTTGTGCAGAAACTTCAAGGCCTGCTTTAGACCAGATCATCCTCTGATCTGATGTTTCTAGAGTCAATACACATCACTTTTGCTTTCTTTTTACCTTTTTTAAATTGATCTGCAATTTTAGCCACATTTCAGAAAACTAAAAGCCAATACATCACTGAAGCCAGGAATCTTGGCTGTCTTATAACACGAAGACTTTTCAACAACTTTATATGGACTCTTTGTCTGCTCTTAAGGACTTCATGAAATCAGATGTCACCAAATACGCCTGGTTGTGTCCATGCGTTAATGATTTGTGTTTGTTAATATCTGCTGAACAGCAAAAACACAACTAATACATGGCCTAGATGAGGTCAGTCTTATGTTTAGAGAACTATAATCATTCAGTAAAATCAGTTAGCCTGCTTAATGTCAAAACCATTCAGTAGGATTAGCCTGCTTACTGTCAAAAACAACTTCATCCAAGCATTTTAAAATTACTCTTTCATTGTTTCATAAACAATATAACTGAAAAAACAAGACTTTTCATTTGGCGTAAAATTTTGCAGTCATTTTTCAACAATTTATTATTATTCTGATAAAGCATTTGCAGTCAGTGTAAACTTTCAAAACATCTACAAATTGGAAACTATCCCAAAATGACATGCATTTATGATTAAAGCACCCATCTTTTCAAAACAGAGTGTCTAAACCTTATTCTTTTTTTTAGCTATCACATCAAACAGACTGCGGTTGTCAGTAAACACTTTTACACTCTGTCAAATCTAACTGCCTCCAGATCAATTTTTTTGAGAGAAGTGATATAAAAAAATGGTTCAGCTCTTACAATTGACCTCTGAATGAAGTTCACTGCACAAGCAAAAAGTAAGGACTTTTCAAAGGACTTTGGCTATATTTTTCAATATAAGAACTTTTCCACCTTGATTTATTTTCTCACAATTTAAACTCTTTCAAAGACTTCTAAAGACAACACAAATCTGGTGAAATTTTGCCAATTTCAGACTGCAATGTTGCACGATACCATCTTAGAAATCTGAATAATCTTGTCACTTTCCATGAACTGAAATTAGCATTTATCTTTGTCTCAACTTCCGCTCATCATAACTTTCATATGCTGACCTTAAAGTTGGATACTCCTGGGCCTACTTCATCCACAACTCCAGACGAGTCTTGACCTGGGGTGTACGGCAAGGGAGGCAACCTAGAATAATTGCCCGCTCTGATGTACGTATCAACAGGATTTACCCCTGCCACAGCCAATTTGATACGAACCTTGAAAGGAAAATAAATGGCAGAATTCTTAAAATCAAACATTAAGACTGACAGTAAAAATGAAAAGATATACATCGAAATAACTTATGGAAACTGACCAGTTCAACAAAACCAGTTGGTTATATGAGATGCGACACGATGAAATCAGACTCTCGTCAAATTTTTAGCATATGGTGTTACTGGTATCACTGTAAAAGTTATTCATTTTCCTTTTTGTGTATAAAAGATGATTGCTCTACCTTAAGTAGACGCTGAGATATTGGCAACTAAAGATGATGGGGGTGACCTGTTGCTCCAGTTGAATTTATTGAGAAAATGGCCAATTACTTCTGAAAATCCTTACTAATCCTTGTTAGGCTTGCTACTAAATTAGAATTTTGGGGCTTTTACTCCATCTATTTCAGTAATTTTACCTCTGAAATGCATTTTTAGATTGATATAGCAGGCTTTCGTGAAAAAAAAAATTGCGCAAAAAATCGATTCACTGTTGAAAAACACATTATTTCTGCGGGCGGCTCAGTTGATGAGTGCCTGACTTCACTGTGTTGTGTCTCATATCAGTTTCTGCAATCACAGCCTATAGACTTTCCCTCAGATAATCATCATCGCAAAGTGTCTTGTGTGGTGCAGACACTGAATGGTTCTCTATCTCTCTCTCTCTTTCACTCGAGACCCTCATGAGTGAGTTGCTGTTCATTGTCCTCCTGATAATAAAAGGCTTAAATACATTAGGTTATTGAAATGCTCTGAACTGATTTTTTGAAAGAAGGCCAATCTCAGATACAGCCTGTATTTAAGAATCCTGAAATCAGATTTTTGGCTCAAAACAAAGACCCAACTGAATTTATTCTTGTTCATCAAGTATTCTGACGGTTGTCATTTTTAAAGGTAATGTAAGGTATGATACTGATCTATTCTTATTTCAGTTTTGTTTTTCAACTGATATACAATGACCTTAACATAGTATTAACAAAACTTATATTCTCATGACGGCCGCCACAAAATGAGTCATGTTTATCATCCTTCGATCAGTTTCTTCACCCTACCAAAACTTTCCATTTCTCAAGTTTCATATTTTCAAATGCAGTCTAACTTAGAGTGTTAAAACTACAACAACACAAAGATTACATAAATAAACATTATGAATATTTTGATTCAGAAATATAATATATATATGTATCAAAAATTAATAAAATAACTTTCTGTTCACTCTGAGACAGGACTTGGTGATATGTCATCTTAATTTTCTCCTTATATGGTTATATGTATTGGTAATCAAAGAGATCCTTATCAAATTTTGGCATTCACAGTTTTTGTATTCTAATAAACCTTTTAAAAAAAACATGCAGCAAACAACTAACCTCATTATCTGCTGGTGCAGGAACAGGAACATTGGTCTCTAATTTCAGGTTCTCCACGCCTCCGAAACTGGCAATTCTGATGGCTCTCATGATTGTTTGTGTAATGCGACTTCCACTCATAAGTCCGGCTGCCTGCAAAATGATATAGGCCTACCTATACTATCAATATTACATAATAATTGTTGGATGATATAAAATAGTGCTTATTTAATTCAGGCTCTAAGCTCTTTACAATCTAGTACTACCCCAACTTACCCAAACTCAGATATATGTTTTCAGCTTCTAGAGCACAGAGAAGCATCTTGCATGTGTGATATAGGAAGTTATCGCTGTGATCTAGGAATTCAAATCAGTCGTGTGTTTTTTTTTATTCAGAGCCAGGTCATGAAAAGTGTGTAAATTGCTTTCTAACTCAAGAATGAAATGGGAACCCATTAAGATTTAGACCCAAAATCTTCTGATTCAAGTCCAACAGTGTAACCCCTAGACCCTCACCATTGTAACTCAAATGGTTTGTCAAGACTCACCTGAAGCCAACATCACATATGTGAAGCAAATCAAATACATCTGTTTTTCAATCTCTATTAATCAGCCCTTTGATTTATCTGATGATGCCAGTTTTGATTAGTTTGTCCAAAGTCTGAAGTAATAATTTTGCAAGATATTGCTGGAGACACTGTATAATATTTAAATGTTATCATTATGTTGTTACATACAGATCTAGATCTAGTATTAACAGGCATCTGCAGGCATGGAGAAGTCCTAACTTCTACTAGTAACAATCTGCAGAGACAGTCCCTTTTGGTAAATGCTGGTTAATAATGTATTCATAACAGCTAGATAAATATTCCATCAGATAATGTGTAAATTTTTGTCCGCCCAATATAGGCCTATGTCATTCAGATCCAGATCCAGATCTAGATCTAGATCTAGATCTAGATCCAAATGCACATCAATGAGCGATCAAATGGAATATGCCAAAAACAAAGATCTAGAGTCTAGCTTTTTGATGAATTTTAGTCCAGAATCCAGTGTAACCTCTTGGCCTAATCAGCTCTCTATGCAGATTGTGAGATTTGTTTTTCTTAACCATGTTCTCTTTTCCACAATGTGCTCATTAACAAAAAACAACAACAAAAAAATCTCAAAAGGAGCATCTAATGTTGTTATTTTGGTTTTTATAAACTCACCATCTTTGTCGATATGAACATCTGGTGATATTCCTGATCTTATGAGAATTGGGCCTGTGGCTGCATAGATCTATTCTAGATCTACTGATAGGCCTACCGCACAGATACGTAGCAAATACAACAAAGAGCTAGATCTAGATCTAGATCTAGAATCTAGACGTCTAGATCTAGATCTAGATCTGGATCTATTTATATATTTCAGCTCATATAGTGTCAATTTCATGGCTGCATGACTCAACAAATTTTAGGCCTAACACTATAATAATAATAAAAAAAAAAAAAAAAGCAGACCCTACCCTTTTTCTGAAACTCAAACGGCTTTTGACGCCGACCGACGCCAAGATCTAGAATCTAGACCTTGCCTAGATTAGATTAGATCCACAGTATAGTATCTAGAGATTCATCTATAATGTTCCTTACCTGCCGAACTGTCAAAACAAATCTGAACCGAGACAATAGTCTAATAGTAAACAGGGCCTCTAGTTTCGTTGATCCGGTTGTGTTTCAGAGAACTAAAGTCAAAGGTCAAGCAAACCGGTGTGTACTTTCGGTTATGATATCAATCGGAGAAAAACTTCGTTGCAACAAAGGTAGTATAATTCTATCGATTAATTGTATTTTTAAAAAAAGGGGGGGGTGGGGACCAAAGGAATGATAAGAATTATAAGAAAAGAGAGAGAAAAAATAATGAAAAGACTGATTTAGAGGAAGACAGAATGAAAGAAGTAAGAAAAATATTTTGACGCCAGAGCCTCCCCCCCTCCAATCTTTAGACCTATTGTGGGTTCCCCTACTTTTTTGAAGACTGATTTATAAAGTTTTAAAGTAAATTTTTGTTTATTTAAGTTACAAATAGATCTATATCAATTTTTTTTTCAAATGTCTTTGCAAAGGTGTCGCTTCTTTCATTTATTTGCCTCTTTTTCACTTCTCTCAAATTTCTCTCATTTTTACAATCGTATAGATCTATTGGCATTACATGTATTTATAAACTTCATAAGGTAAATTCTCTTTCATTAAGCTCCCTTTTGTGATCCAATCTGATAATGTTTCACAGTTCCCAATTAATACTGGTTTACATTTAAAAGTAGCATTTTTTTTTTTTTTTAAGAATTCCCTGGCTTGTTCATGCCGGGGTCATAGTTGAATACATGTACTATTAGCTGCACCACAATATCTGCAGTTTATAACCCTCTGTTATTAATTGTGCCTGGATGGTCCTAGCGTTCGTCTTATTTTATAAAGTTTTTTTCTTTCTTTTTTTTCTTTCTTTTTTTTTTCTTTCTTTCTTTCTTTTTTTTTTTATTGCTGATACTTTGGTATTCTCTTTAATATGCAAGTTTTTGTTCATTAGCGGTAAAGTTCCCTGACTCTCTCTCTCTTTGTTTTGTTTTTGTTTTTAAAAATTTATTTCCACCTCCTTTACCAAAATAAGATCTATCTCTTTTCTTTCCCTTATTTTGTCCTCCTACTTCCATAACATCTATACGGTTTCCAAACAAGTCTATCTGTCCCACTTTTTTGGCCTTCATGTCCAGAGTTTATCAATTTCTTCTGCGTTTCTCCCTCTTTTCTTTGTCTCTTTAAAAAACATCAACCTTTCATGCTTGCTGATGAACCTGTTAAAAATTGTTAGCTCTCCGCCCTCGTATGTTATGTATAAAATGTATGTTTGTATGGCAGTTTTGATTGTCATTAGTTCTGTCGTGTAAATTGATATTATTTGTTATTATGTTATTGATTCAGTCATACTTATTTTCTTTATTCAAGTCCATGAGTTCTTGTTATTTGGGCCTCTTCTTTTTTGTCCTGCTAGATCTCGATAATTTTCTTCTATATTCATATCTCTAACGTGAAATTTATTCTTATTCTCAGTTATAAATTTTTTGTGTTTAACAGTTTTATCACGTTTTTTTGTTTTTTTTTTCGAGTTCGGCTTTGGTTTTCCATATCAGGGACCTTTTCAGTCGTTTACCGAGCTGTGACCAGTGGATAACTGCCTCAATAACCCGTTAGTTTTTTTTTTTTTTTTCAGAATTACCTTAGAGCAGTCACGTACAAGTTTATTATTTCCCCCTTAACAAGGGTGAGATAAGTCGACCTACCATTACTTGCTGTCCCTCTGGTCTGCTAGTTCTTCCTCATTCCTGCGCCGCCAAAAATTATCTTGAGGACACGGGTTTGTATCCTATCAACTACTACATTGTTGGTAGCACTGGTCCTTTAAAGAAAAAAAAATAAATAAATAAAAGCCCGGGAGAACAGAGAAGTGCCCGGGCCATATGTTGTAGTCTGCGAGTTCATTATGCTCTTGGTCCCTTCAGGACTGACTTCGTAAAGTTCCTCCTAACACAAGACTTTGCATAGTTGTGTTTTTACTCAAACTATTGAAAATTACAGTCAGTCAGTATAATTATGTAATAGTAATGCACGAAATATCTCAACATTATGCATAATTACTTACAGGTATCGCTCTTTCTGATTTCAGTACTTTAACAAATCTTGATCAATATTTCTAAAGGCTGCTTTTTCAATGAATGTAGCTGGCTCTTTATTGTCGATAATTAATATTGATTATTATTGTGATATATTATATCACCAAAATCATTGTCACAACGGCCCCAATCATTGTGAGATAATAAATTGACCAAATTCTTTTGCAATCTGCACAGTTTTTTTGTTTTTTTTTTAATTTTGGTGAAAAGAACACACACTTTTGCATCTACCTACACATAAAATAGGCCTTAAATTTAAAGGCAGTTTTCTTGCTTTATTAAAGCCACTGTCTGTGCAAGTGTATGGTAGTTTTATACAAGATTAGCCTCTCTTGAATTAGATTTGCAAACCATGGTAGGCCCACCGATGAATTCAGTGTGCAAAGGTTTAGTTGCGTTTGCTTTCTATTTCATCATTATTGATGTATATTCCTGTTCGACAAAGTCCATGTAAATGGTAATCAAAACTTAAGATGTATCACACGTCTTTCAACCTCCTGCTGGAGGTTATATCGAATCAATCTCACAAACTCATTCATATCGTACGCTCATTCACATTCACACTGGTGTAGATGTCCACACTATAATGAAAACAAGACAATCTGATATAAATTATAATTATATATATCATCGTTTTTGTTTTAATCTGACTTGACATAAGTTTTTACATAAGGTACATTTTTTTCACAGGGCAATGAAGAAACCACAAGAGAACAAGATGGAAGACCTGTAACATAGCAGCTGAAACCAGCACGACAAGACAAGAAATCAGTACCTAGAAACCTTATGTAAACAATATGGCACGGGAGATTGTAACATTTAGAAAGCAAATAAAATGCAGTCTTTTGATAAAACACGTTTCAGAATGATGATAAGATCTGATGAATTTGATATTCTTTATTTTTTTTAAATCTGCTATTTTCAAAAAGAAAGAGAAAATGCCCTGCGGGTGCTCCTTCTGGGCTTTTCAAGCAAAATCATAGTTGAGTTCACTCATGTTGATATAAAAACAGTGTCATGATTTTTTTTTGAGAGTTCTGTTACGTAATACCTTACAATATATGTCTTGCCACCAGGGCAAATGAGTCAAAAGTCGCCCCAGCCAACAAAGATATACGGCTGTTTTTGGTCGTTTTTAACAACTTTCCAACTAAGATCCTAATTTTTTTATTTTTTTTTCCACAAAACGTGAATTTAACCTTTTTTTTTAAACTGAAAAAAAAAAAAAAGAAACATATAAGGTCAGTTGCCTATCCAAACGATATAAAGACTACCAACAGCCTACATGTATAACATGTTGTCCACTGGCTAATGAGTATGAATTTTCTTTCTGCGAGCAAAGAAAAAGAAAAATATCAGTTAAAAAAAAAAAGATGGCATGACATGTGCAATTACATGTAGTTTACAAAAAAGTCACTTCCTTTTGTCACAGCCTCATATATACCACCACTACAGGAGGTTGAAAAGCTTTTAAAAACCATAACCAACCTCATATACACAAAAATAAGAAGGAAATTAGTACTAATGACAATTTAATTGTTTCAGTACTAGACATTTGTATAACTGGATATCAGATACATAATTATACATTAATGTAGATCTAGATCCTAGAACTAGAGTCTGGACTAGATCCATACTGCCATGAAAACAACATGCAGTGCTTCACAAAGACAATGACAGATCTCTAGATCTGACACAGATTTAAACTTCATCCTGATTTCAAAGCCAAAAATATAGATGCAGTTGTCTAGATCTAGATCAAAACAAATGCAGACATTTTAAATCTAACTATATTCAGAGCCAACCATGGATTCTGATATAATACACTATTTGAAAAAAAGTTTATCATAAAATAAAACAATGGGACTAGATTTAGACACTTAGATCCAAAATTGCTATTGTAATCAATCAAAAAGCCAACTTGACCATCAGCCAATTTTTTTTTTTTCTTTTGGAGGCACAAGAGGTTTAAAACAAGTACAGTAAAGAAGGGGGGGGGGGGGGGGAAATCACTTTTCTCCATGTTATTTCAAATGTTAGTAACAGAACATGGCAGTTTCAGTCCTGCTCTTTAGCTCCACCCCCCACAAGCCACACTGTCAGCTTTACGTCTCAGTCAGGTGGACTGATCACGGTCTAGCGAGCACAGGAAGACAAGTGGTGATTTTTTAGCTTGAAGCAAATAATACACCATGTTTTTAAGAATGTGAATAACAAAAACTAAACATAGGACCAAAATACAAATTTGATTTCTATTTTGGGCAAATTCTCAAGTTTTCAGACACATAAATTTCATAACACAATGTTCAAGAATGTAGAGATAATTCATAACTGACAGGAAGATAATTAGTTCATAACTGAATATGTAATACTGCTCAGATGAAAACAAATACATAAATTCTGAAACTGATGGATGATACACCAATATCTCTGTGATGTAATAAAGTTTCCTCTTTGTGGCTGAGCACAATATTAAGCCCACAGTAACAAGACAAAGTAGTGGTATCATTTCCATTTGTTTGGATATTACTATTGCTGATCATTATTTGTCTCCAAAATGTGTAACAATAACAAGTATAACATCACTTACATAGTGCTTATATCAAATGAAGGTTCTAAACACTTTACATTTCCATGAAACACAAGAACAGGTAACAAGTGGACACTGCAATCACAAAATAAGCAGTGTTTTTAAAATCACAGATCTTTGTATCCACCAAAGCCATACAAATAATGACAAATTATACAGACAAAAACACAGACATAACATATAATGATTAGGGTAGTGACACAAGACATGATATAGGAAAAGGGAGAGAGTAATGAACACATAACAGCTGGAGAGAGTAAGAAGGAGGAGAGCAGGGCAGAAAAGAGAGAGAAAAATTTGCTGTAAAAATAAACATACATTGCTGAAGTCATTTCCCTATTTTTTAGCATAAATCAACATAATAAGGCTTTAGAAACATGATCTATGGAGATGGGAAACTGCACAAATTAAAAAACAAACATCTCACTGAGTCTCATTTAGGTCTGACATGATGAAAGTATGAATATGGTGTGTGAGGGAAAAAAAATTTATAACTCGCTTAAAACATTGCACGACCAAATGAAATTGGTACTGTTGGACTTCACACCTTGTACTGTAAACTAACACTTCAAAATATCTTGAAAAAAAATTCTAAACAATGCCATTACAGCTTAATTAGTAGAACTATTGATATGTTAAGCCAAAAAATGTTAAGTTTACCTGCCGTTCTTGTCAAAAACTGTAATTCACAACTTGAAATTAAAGAATCAAAGTGAAGAGGATGGTTTGTGCTATTCATTTGTCAACTCAAACTGAAGATAGTGCACATGGCATGAAAACAATGACTGTTAAGAAAGGGTACTGCAAGTGATTCTCAAATGTAAAACACTCCAGTTTTCTACCTGATTTACTCCACTGAGCACAGGTATGCCGAGGGTCCCCTGCATCACCGGCCCTGTGACAGGCCTTTGTTAAACAAAAAGGCACAATTTTGCAGGTTTTGAACAGCTGTGAGAAAATTCTGTAAAATTCACCATATGGTGAAAATATTTTTCTCTCATCATGATAATTTTTCCTTCACGTTTCAAATATCAGAGGCAAAACTGATTTTTTTTCCCCTCTAGAATGTCTCACTTATATTTTTAATATCTTTTGTATTCAAAAAAGAAAAGTCACCCAACTTGGTAAAAAAAATGGCTCATTCATCTTGAATGTTGGTGCTGTGTGAATCTAGAAGTTGGTCTCACACATCAGATTTGCCACACGGTCAGCAAATGAAACTGATGGAAATCTTTTGCCATTGTGACAAACTGATGCTGTAAGGATCCATTGGTGTTACTTTGTGTTGCATATCTGGACTTGGATTCAAGCACTGTATTTCTGGCCAATTTTCCTCTTCAGACACTACTGTGCATATATAATGCCCAGTTTCTATGCATCATGGCAGTGAACAGGCGCACTCGCAATGAGCCTACAGAGGCTAAAGATAACCTATGTTATAAAATATGGCAATTGACAACTTTCATGCAAAGTTAGGATTTTGCTAAAACTTTTCAACACAACCTTTGCTGATTCGCATTGCAATTTGTCAGCACTTTTTTCACAACTTGAAATACATGTAAGTCAGAATGAAAAACTTCACAGTAATGGCCCACTGCTCTCTGTCAGGTATTCCAAAATATAAACAAACAAGTCTAGTGGACCTCTACCATTTTCACATGGCAACTCAAACTGACTCACAATGTTAAGTAAAATCTTTGCCAGCACCTCATGAACATATCTAGTTCTACAACAAATCCCAAAATAGTAACTAGGAGTTATTTAATCCCTAAATTATGTCACTATGTCTAAACATGCACAGGTGTCAGGAATGACTCGGAAATATTCTATTTCACGCACACACTTTGAGGTGTCATATGCACAATGCTAGTCACATGATGATTGACATCTACTTGGTGACATCAATGACAAGCTTGCCCTGAGTCCCTGTGTTGTGGATGATGTCAGTTTGAGCCTGAGCTGCCTCTGCCAATGGATAGATCTTCCCCACATGTGGCTTCAGCCATCCTGACCTCTGACCTTTCTGGATGGCATCGTGCATGGTACGCCATTCGTCCTGTGGGGAGGGAGATAGGATGATCAACGATGGCAGAAATGAATTTATGCAACGCTTACTATTTGCTCTTGCACGCAACAATGCCCGTATTTCAGCTGATTATAATAGCAAAAAAATGCTCATCATCATCATCGAGATTCACTTGTGATATGCAGTTAAACTGAATATAGTAACAAAAGCTGATAGTATAGCAGTGGACTTACTGTGCAACACAGCTTCATTTCTCACTTCAATGAGTCAGAAAAATTTACTACCAGTATGCATGTATGGAAAAAGCAGGCAAAATAAATCTGTATAGATTTTTTCAGGAACAACAATATTGGTGTTAATGTGAATGGGTGTAGATATCCCAAACTAAACTCTCACACCAGGCAAAAACACTGATTTCAGCAGCAAATATGTAATTTACAGTCAACAAAAAAATTAGATCAAATCTTACCCAATCTTCACAAAGCTTTAACCACTTTAATTTCAAGATTAGATTTTTCTATGGACGTTGTTTGTTCATATGGAATTTCTTAACTAAAAGACCTCAATTGATATATCAAGGCCTATTGGATTGCTAATGCTTCGCACTTTCAGCCAGGGACATTTTCAGGCCACCTCAGTGAAACCACTCGCACTCTATAGTAGCAGTATTTGTTGATGCTTTCCCTTGTATTCCATCATGCACTGATTCATAAAAAAAATCTTTCACTATGCTTGACAAAAAAAAAAAAAATAATAATAAAATATTCTACCTATGCACCTCAAAAATCAGATTTTTGCAACTTTGGTATAATTCACAACTTAAAATTTTGTTCAAGTCTGATATAATATAAAACTAAATACCTTCAATTTCCACCTTGATGAGCAAAATCTTCCCCCATGTTTTCTGCCTTTCTATGTCTACATCAAATGACTGCACAAACAAGAATTCACTATGTCTGTATTCTTACTGTCAGTATGAATATTTGTGAAGTGGGGCCATTGTCAGAATTTGATACTGGGTAGAACATTATAAGTCACAAGATAATTGAAACATTACAAGTTGTTTTTTTTTTTTATTATTTACTACCTAATTTGGTCTTTTAAAATAGCTTCATGAACACTGTCTCTTCATCTTACAAAATACAAATTCTTGGGAGAAAAAAAACAAATTCTTGGGAGAAAAAAACAATTATCTGTAATATCTAATGCACATATTATATTAAATTATTTAGCTGTCACTCTTTTATGTACAGGTATTCATTTTTAAATTAATTACAGTGACCCTATTGTTGACAAAATCTTCTTGTCTTATTCCTTTTTAATAGCTGACACATTGCACTCAATTGCTTTGTCTAATACAGGGTTGCCCACACTTTTTTTGGCTTGTTAGTTATTCTCCAAAATGATGGTCAAAATGATATAATATGGACAATAAAAATGCTAGATATATTTATTTATATATACCACATTTACCTTACATTTGGTGTTTCAACATTCTAGAAAAGTATATCAAATGGTGAATAGCTTCTAGGCAAAAGGGATGAGCAACAGCTAATTTTTTTGTTTTACAGACGTGCAACCTACCCACAGTACCTATGTGATCAACCAATCAATCATAATCAGCTCATCGAATGTATCTCTACGGGGATAACCTTACTATAATGTGTTTTAAAAAAAATGTCCTGCGCCTAACTTTACTCACATCAGTAGATAACATTACTAAGACTCCCATGATGCAGCTTTCTTTGGCCATGGTCAGCCGAGGGTTGATTTCAACTGTACCACGACATCCAATCACCTGGAAGAAACGAAAGCCAAAGAAATGAAGAGCCCTGACACAGCTACGACCAGTAGTTATTTTTAACACAAACATCTACAGGAAAAAAATAGCCGAGTGTTTGAGGAGAATTCCCATAAATAACATAGATAACATTACTAAGACTCCCATGATGCAGCTTTCTTTGGCCATGGTCAGCCGTAATTTGCAACTTGAATGCAACCAGAAAAAAAATTTGCTGTAATTTGCAACTTGAATGCAACAAGAAAAAAAATTGCTAGACTGACTGTCGTGTTGCCATCAAAATAGTCATATGTAATACAAAAACCTAAGAAAAAGTTGTCAACAGCATGGAGAGAAAAACTGTTGAGATAGCAGTGTTGCCACTGAAGTACAGTAGTTCATTTGTATCGGGAACATTTACAGGTGAAAACTGGCAAAGAGAATGTTTAAGTGTTATCATACCTATGGTGGTGAAGTTAAAGCTACACATGTGCTTCAGGAGGGATATGATTAAGGTTAGATCTAGGGTTAAGGTAAGGGATAGGGTGAAACAAAGGGAATGTTCAAGTATCCTGGAAAATATAGTTACAATATCAGAACCACTGGTAGTAACAGACCACAAAAGCCCTGTTCACAAAAAAAATAAATACAAACCCTGCTCAAAAATATGTTTTTGCTGTGAAATCCAAAAGTTAAAATGAGTGGGTTAACTTTGCCACTTAGAAAAATAGCAAAAAACATCCAGACACTTATGCAGTGAAACGATTAAAGGCCCTATCTTACCACAATTCGACCTCTGTAGTTCATCAGTCCAAGGTCATTCTGTAGATTTACATTGGACAACATCTCCAGCACAACATCCACTCCACCAACTGCTTCCTGAGAATAAAAGTGTTAATTAGTCTAACTGTGGATTTATAATACAGCTGGCTGAAACATATTGAGTTATATGATTATTCTACAAAATTCTTAACCATTTAAATGTGAGGCACCTTATCAATCAATTTAGACTTGCTTCTGAAGACAGTTTGCTTTATGTCTCCACAGAAAGCTAAAACTTTTCTGTCAATCTGGAAAATATAATCTGATGATATCAGAAAGGTTATAGTACAACTAGAGTCAGACCCCATGACCTTGGCATGCTGGGTCAACATGCCTGACAGACCACTGTCATTGTAGATAAAGTGGAACAAGCACTAAGTGGGTCAGTCTCAATAATGTTGCTAATTTACCCCAACAAGAGTCAGAAAGCTAGACTAATATTTCAAAACCTTAACTCTGAAAGCACACAGATATATATATATATAGATAGATAGATATTAAATTAAGCACAATTCTCACTTATAATTATTCCTAATTAGAGTCAATTTTTTTCAAGACTTGCTGTTGTAATATTTTAAATGTCAGTTTCCTCATGGAAAGTATTTGAAAAATGAAGGCTGCAAAGCATTTGATTTAGATCTAATATTTCTGATGTTAAATTGGGCTTAATCACAGACAAAATATTAACAAACATATACAGGCTTGTACTTGTGAATCATAGTTATCCCTATGATGGAGTGAAAGTGGCTGGGTACACCACTACCACTGCAATAAATGACTGATAAACGTAAGAAATAAACATTATCATTACCTTCCAAGTTACTTTCTGCACAATTAAAGAAGAATTAGATCAAGATAAACTTCCATAAGGCCAAGCAGCTGATCGACATAAAGATGTGCTTACAATATGTGTTTAAGTACAAACACATGTATAACCCCTCTCTCTAAATGTACAGATATACATAACGTATTCCTCAGGAGCCATTTTGATTATGTTACTAGATCTACCACTGGTCCACGCTGCGAACAGTGAAATTATTCTCTTTGTTCAGAGGACTGCAAGCATTATGGCAGTAAACATCCTCAGACTTGTTTGTGGATGACCAAGGAAAAATGTGAGCAAGGAAAAATGTCTATGAAGGAGTTGTGGGCAGAGGCCTCTTGGTTGATCTCCTGCTTATGTAAATAATGAAATCATCAGCCCGAGCTTATCAAGTATGCAAAAACACAAGCTTAAAATCAAACACTTACCCGGCAATACAACCTCTATACTCAATGCTCTAAATTGCAATTTTGCCCCACAGAAGCTGGGGCTTCAATATTGCTCACATCTGACATCAGCGGCGGGTTCTGACTCTAGATGAACTAAAAGCCTCTCTGGATGACATAGACATGTACTTAATTCATCTTCACTACTCTACTCCCTCTATCTCTCCTTTCTCCATAGACTCTGTTTCACCAACAAACACTGCACATCATGAAAATAGAAAGAGTCAAAGCATAAGCAATTAACAGTAAAAAAAATTCATCTTGTCAGAGCAGGCCCAACCCCTGACAAAACTCCACTGCTAATTCCATGGCAAGAAAGTAAAAAAGGACTAAGTGAAAGGTAGTACTATTAAAATGGAGCCAGAGGTTTACACCCACTATGATTTTACAAATAAAGTCATAAACCAAGCAAAGATACATGGAGGGCAAATGCAGGAGAGACAGACCATAAAAGGCCTGGCTAGACAATGTTAAAGGATAGACCATTCAGAGCATCATCACCTCCTGCCAAAAACAAAAGACTGAAATCAAAGGAGATCCTTGACTGATGGATCGGGAGTAATGACAACACCATCATATTCACTGATAGATGTCATGCATGCGGCATGGAGAAGTGGGTTAGATGTCAAAGTGGGCATCTTTGAGAAAACAGGATCTCACTAACCAAAGAGAAGACAAGATAACAGAGAATATGTATAGTTTGGTACAGAAGTGCTGTAGCTGTATACAATTATTGCTATATCAATTATACCAGTTTGCCTTCACACTGAAATCTATATAAGAAAAAAACCTTTTATCAGATTCATTATTCAACAAGATTGATGATAAATAAAAATATCAGACTACTTAAGTCACACACAACAAAACAAAACTGACCAATTTAACTTCCAAACAAAAGTTATCATTATTTTTCAAATGCCAAAGTACCCAGGAAAAGCAACCATCAAAAATATTGACAGTAGAGTAGAGTTACCTATAGTAGAGATACAATGTGTCTGTGTCTCCATAGATGCTTAGTCCTGACCACAGACACCAGCTGAATTAAAACCACACCTGCCTGGTTTGCACCTACAATCAATCCTAACATGTTTACCTGAATTTTCTGCAGATATCCTTCCTCTCGGTGACTGAACACCGAATCTGCACCGTTCTGTTCGGCAAGTTCCAGACCTTCCTTAGTACCGGCTGTGCCAATCAAACGCAGACCAAAAGCCTTGCCCATCTGCAAAGCTGCAATTCCAACCTGAAAATTTGAATGATATCAGTAATAAGAATTCATGATTCTGTGTGCATGCACTGTAAAGACAAATATTAAGGCACACTGAAAATATAATTCTTAATCATTACACTCTTCATGATAAATAAGGTAAGGTAAAGCAAGATAATGTAATGTAAGGAAAGTTAAAGTAACGTCAGGTCAGGTCAGGTCAGGTCAGGTAAGGTAAGGTAAGGTAAGGTAAGGTAAGGTAAGGTAAGGCAAGGTAAGGTAAGGTAAGGTAAGGTAAGGTAAGGTAAGGTAAGGTAAGGAAAGGAAAAGGAAAGGAAAAGGAAAGGAAAGGAAAGGAAAGATAGAATAGATAACTTAGGATTGGGCAATATAAGAGATGAACAAATAAGGTAAGATAGATAAGTTTTGTACGGAAACTCCTTTGGCTTTCGATGAGAACATTAACTCTGCAGAAAAAAAAAAAAATGCATCAATTCTATGAGCCGAGTGTCAGACTAAATCTTGGTGCTACTCAGTGATTTTGATTACACATCCATACTACCATATTTTCTACCAGCAAATGATCTGGTCACAAAATTCTCCCTCCACAATCTTCTCAAGTGAACCTTTCATTTCATATGATTATATTTGAGATATTTATGTTATTTTAAGGAGATATAGACTCGCGGTATATGAAACGGATTGTTGCTTGCTGCCATTTGCTGTTCCCATATGGAGCATTTGGGCAATCTCTGACCAGAGTGATAAACTCTTTTTTTTTTTTCTTTTTTTAATCAAACTCTTTAAGTCTTTCATACAGATTTAGTTGTCATAGCAGGGTCATAAAATCATCATGTGGTTATATTTTCGAGTGGTCCGTAACAAGTTAGGAAGTTATTTCAGCTGTTATCGCCAGCTCCTATAAAATTGTCCTTACCCGTATAGTGCCCAATTTTTTTTTTCTCCCTCAACAAACTGCGCACAGTCAGTTTCGACTATACACACACCTGCATTATGTTCTCTGTTTTTTTCTTTTCTTTTTTTTTTTTTTCTCACTATTCCCATATATCTATTTAGTCAAAATAGTTTGAAATCAACAGAGGACACAGAGGAAGGACCATTTTTATGTCCTGTGATAATGAAGGTTTGCTCAGTTTTGGTCTATAGGCAAATAGCAAACAGCGATGGCATGATATTCTGTCAGGTTCACTTACAGCCCCACTGGCTCCATGCACAAGAACAGTTTCACCTGGTTTGACCTGGGCCCTGGGTCAGACAGACATTGAATACATAAGAATAACAGCAAGATTCAGTGAGACATACAATGGACCCTCAAGTTACAAACGGCTCAGTTTATGAACAGCTTGGGTTACCAATTGCTCACTTTTTCGAACAAACTTTGGAAACAAATTTTACCTCAACTTACAAACAATGACTCAGGTTATGAATAAGCCCATGACCTACAATCCTGTGGCACATGTGTTCAGTTACACTTTGTCAAATACACATTTGTGTTAGCATGGCTTGTTACTTTGTGTGCCTTCATGGTGTGTTAATGATGTGTTTGTGTTGCATGTATTTTAGCTCCTATTGTTCAGTGAAGAAGGAAAAAGTGATAATGACGGCAGCTGTATGAAGCACAATCACATTGTGGTTGAAATAAAGAAGCAAATAACTACCAAATAGTAGAACGGTGAGCTTGTAACTGATATCGCTGATGCTGAAATGGATTAATTGCATTTACGCTGTTTTGGTTTACGAACAGAGTTCCTGAACGGATTAAGTTCATAACCTGAGGATCCGCTGCAAAATAACAACAAAATAAATATGAGATGCGACACAATGAAATCAGGCTCTCATCAAATTTTGAGCATATGGAGTTACTGGTATCTCTGTAAAGATTATTAATTTTTTGTTCTCTGTGTGAAAAAAAAAAATGATTGTTCTGCCTTAAGTGGAAGTTGAGATATAAAAAATATAAAAAAATAGTAGCATTTAAAGATGATGGGGTGACTTGCAGCCAAATGTATTGAGAAAATGGTTGATCACTTTTGTAAATCATTATTAATCCCTATTGAGCCATGCCACTAAATCACAATTTTGGGCTTTTACCCTATCTATTTCAGCAAAATAAAATGTGAAATGCATTTTTAGATTGATACAGAAGCGTTTGGTGAAGAAAAAAAAAAATTGTGCTAAAAATTCATTCACTATTGAAAAACACATGAATTCTCTGGTTGGCTTAATTTGATGAGCGCCTGATTTCATCGTGTTGCATCTCATATAATAGATAATTAGTACTGCAAGTATTTTGCATTAACAGACATTGGATGGTTTACAGAGGATCACAGTATTAACAATGTATTAGTAAAATACAATTTTCAGGCTTCATTCACATTACATTGGGTCCTGAACTGTAGACAGTCAATGTTATGTTAGACTGTGAGGGATCTAGGTACCCAGCAAACTGCAATCTTTTTTGCTTCTCATGAAGCCAAGAACTTATGCAGGTGTCTCTACTGGCCCTGTACATATCATACTATGTGAAAATAAGAGGCATTATTGGTATATATAACTTTGATTCAATACATACAGCTCATTGTGCAAGGAGTTCGTCATTACACTAGAACTTCATGTTTAACAACACTGAGAACTACGAGAATTCGCCAATAACAACAATATTTCCAACTCTAATTTTTTTTTGGCCATTCTGCTCGACACTGAATTACTTAAACGATGACAACTGAAAATCAAGACATAGAGAATAGGAAGATATTTTCTACACGTGGACATGACAGATTATGATAGCAGACAGCTTCAGGTACCACCATGCAACTTGCCTAATACACACTATCCTGACAGCACACTTGCATGTTATTAATATTCTCTTGCATATAATACATGTAGGTATTCTGGCAGGCACTTTTTTTTATTTCTTTTCCCATGTTGGTTTGTTACCAACAGTACATACAAAGGGGTAGACCTACATGTAATTTTGTGAGTATTATAGACTTGCTGATCACATGACCAGTATGCAATGGAATATGTCTACACTTGTGTTGGATGCTCACAGTCAATCTATTTAACTTCGGCTGAGCCACAGACTACAGCTAGGCATCTGTAGGCATAGTTAAAACCCTCTTATCTACATGTACTTTTGATATAAAGATATCGCAACTAGCATCAAGCAGTGAACACAAAATGAAAACATAGTGCATGTTCCGGCAACATGCATTTACCAGCAGGGAACTTAACCACAAAAATTTATTTCATTACATAGTCACTGCCCTTACTGCTGAACTTTATTATTGAATTAATTATCCCTCAACACTAGAACAACGTAACATAAAGAATGATGAGAAATTATTTATGGGTCATTGACTGTCATTATTCACAAGTTCCATTTGGTACATAATTATTCAGTGTCCTTACAATATGTGCAGAGATTTATAAGCTGTGAAGTAGGGCACACCAATCGCAGCTCCTTGCTCAAATGACAACTTATCCTCCAGATTGCCCACATACTTGGTATTTGCTACCGCATACTCGGCATAGGCACCACTGCGTGTATATACAGTAAATACTCTGTCACCTTTCTGTAGACAAGGAACAAAAATGTTACTTTCTCCTTCTTTTGTTATTACTTCACAAAGTTATATTTAGCTGCTTTGACATCATCATGACAATCTGCTTATACTTTGTCCTTTATCTCATGATACATTTTTTATCTATGAACATTTTCAGTTTTATTAAACCATGCTTAAAAATGACATATTTTCAGTTTTATTAAATCATGCTTAAAAAAGACAATCAACAAATTCTTTCATAGCAACTGCATTCATAAAGTGTCAGTCAAAATTGCTGGAGTGTCACAAGTTTGACATTGAAATAATAGTCACTATACTGAAGAATGAAAATGTATGCATGACATGAAGTGAATACCATGGTATAACATAGTAATCCAGCTCTTCTGATAAGAATTCTTGTACAAACTATGATAAGCCCTCTTTGACCAGAACATCCTACTGATGTGGGTAGTTAGGTTCTCTATACATCTTTCAATTTCTTGCATGTCACTATATCAAAAGATTTTGATTGAATATATATTCCTCTTTTTTTTTTTTTTGTCTATTTCTTTTTATTCCTTTCCTTTTTTCCCTTGATATGTTACTTTTTTCATCATTCAGAAAAGTGAAGGAGATGATGAATGTCGAACAGCACCACTAAAATATCTTGCCGTTATCATGAGTTATCACTGTATAATTCTATCTGATTAATATAAACAACTATGAACTCCCATGAAAAGAAACAGTGATTTCTCTCTCTCCTTTGCTATCAGTCTAGAGCCTGAAATCAATATTTCTTCCACCCAAGTGGAGGTCCGTCCACCTGAGCTCATCAAAACTTTCACTCACTGACCTTAAAGTTGGAAACTCCTGGGCCTACTTCATCCACAACTCCAGCTGAGTCTTGGCCTGGAGTGTACGGCAAGGGGGGTTTCTCTCTCAGACCCGCTCTTATGTAAGTGTCCAAGGGATTTACTCCTGCCAAAGCCAATTTGACGCGAACCTTGAACAAAAGCAACAGTGTGTGTAGATGTGACAGAATTCTTTACACTCCCCCCCCCGCCCAAAAAATTCATTAAATTAAAATATATGGAAATGGATTAAATCAACATAAACAATCAATTGATGTTACTTGTTATTGCAATCACCGCCTATAACTTTATTCTGATAAAAACAGGCTTAAATACATTTACACTCTTGAAATGCTCTACTGATCTTTTGAAAGAAAGTGTAATAGCAAATATCCTACTCAGAATATGTGATATCTGATATCAGATTTTTTAGCTCACAACATTGATCAGATTGAATTTATTCATGTCCTGGGATATTCCAACATAGGAATAAGTCCCAAATGTAGTGTAGGAAACTCCACTACATATATATAGTTTATATATATATTATTTATTCTCCCTTTGTTTTGTTTTCTTTTTTCCTGAACATACAATGATTACCATAATACATTGTTCACAAAGCATGTCTTTTTCTAATGGCCAAACTCAATGAGTCAAATTTATCATCCTCTGATCAGTTTCATTCACACTGCTGAAAATTTCCATTTCTCAAGTATTGTTCAAATCTGGTCCAACTTGAAGATATTTTGAGATGCAGAAATCAAAAGATAACATAAGTAAACAGGATTAACACTTTTGTTTCTGAAATTAATAAAATATCAGTTAGATATTTTCTTCAATTTAAGACAAGACATGATCTTAATTAGATCATTGTCAAATTTCACAATTTATGTATTTACATTCTAATACATGTAAACCTTTAAAAGCCATGCAGCAGACAACTAACCTCATTATCTGCTGGTGCAGGAACAGGAACATTGGTCTCTAATTTCAGGTTCTCCACCCCGCCAAAACTGGCAACTCTGATGGCTCTCATGATTGTTTGTGTGATGCGACTTCCACCCTTAAGTCCGGCTGCCTGAAATAATGATATCTATAATACAATAATTATTATAAATATCATATATTTATATATAGTGTATGCTGCATAGTGCTAGTTCTAGCTCTTTACGGCCTATATGTTCTCAGCCTTCTAGGAAGCATACAGTGATTTTGATACCAGTCATATGATTAAGGATACATGGCTCACATGAAGCCTTGTTTCTATGACATGACATGTGTCAAAGTTTACAATTCGTCAAAACTTGTCTACCATGTTCATGGCATGTAAACAAATCCTCGGTCATGTGACTTTCCTCAAGATACCTCATTCAAGGCACCTGCAAGTGAGATCTAGGAACTCACATCTTTCCAGCTAAACAATGGCATTGTTGTCTATAGTCATGTGTCCTTTTCAACGTGGGTCAAGTTGGGAAAAGCATGTACACTGTTTTTCTCAAGATCAAAAAATTGGGAATGTAGGAATTAAGATTTGAATCCAGAGCCTCTGATTCCAAGCTTGACAGCCTAACCACTAGATCTTCACAATTACTAAAATGACTTGAAGCCAACATCAGAGAGTAATCTAATGTATGTGGAGCAAATCAAATACATGTATACAGCGGTTTTTAGATCTCTATGAATCAGTTCCTATGAATGATCTATCTGAGAATGCCAGTTTCGCTTTGTTTGCCCACAATCTGATGTGCCTATTTCCAAGATATTGCTGGAGAAACTGTAACGGATACATGTGTTTGGTGTTTGAACACATCATGCTATTGAATGTAAAATGTAGATCAAACAGTCTTGCAAGTTTACTATTCACTTATTACTGCCTTCTTTTCAAGAATAACATCAAACATACTTTGCTTTTATTCGCTTTATGTTTAAGTCTTTATGCAACAATATTGTGTGCCAAATATCATAAGGATACATCAAGCAGTTTTCGAGTTTATGAGCCTTTTATGAGCTTTGTTGCAGATTTATAGTACAGAAGACATCAGTATTGATTTTTTTGTCAAGTGTAGCCAATGTATGAAATATATGAGTAGATCTAAATTTGTAAGCTGGCAATAATATTATTCAAAATCGCCATGTGCATCAATGAAGTTTATGCATATCTGCAGTAGTAACATTCTTTTTTGATGCTGATTCAGTTGAATTGCAGCTCTAAAGATAAAACAGATGTCCATCCAAGATGGTGGCATTGCCACTAGTTATCATTAGTATTCTCTAATTTGAAGACGCCACATTCAATGCAAAAAAGTAGTAAAAAATCCCCTCCAGGATGCCTCCTCCCTAATATGTGTGCACATCCTTCCTCACACCCTCTCCTTTCAAAAGTCTTTCCAGACATAATTATTTTCTGAGATTCAGACTAATTCCTGCTCAATCTAACCAACTAGATCTAGAGTGTTCTAAAAAATGGTCATAAAGTCACAATTATCATCATAAGTGTAACATGTTTTGTGGTGTACTGAACTGAAGCAAAATAAAAAAGGAATTCAAATATACAAAATATATATCCCCTTTGAAGTTTCATACAGTTGCTATGAATCAAGGATTCCCACAAAAGCAAAACATCATGACAAGTGCTTCTTCCTTATGATGTATCAGACATATGTTCAGAAAGAGGTAACAATGGCCAAAAGCTTTCAGCCAAAAGCTACCAATCATCAACAACAACAACAAAGCATACAAACCCCAACCACAAACAAGTCAATCTAGATCTTGATCTAGCAGGTGACATGCAATTTGCTCACATGGTGAATGGAACCACTAAAATGTTAAAATGAACTAAATTGCTCAAGACAGAATTTTTGTGTTCACAGCTCCTAACCAGCACGATACTGGTTGCAGAAATTTTTTTTCCCACCTCACAATATATTGTTCTCCTTTGCTACAAATATTCATTCACCAAAGTTATCCAAAACAACACAAAAGATAGCCTACACTGGTAACAACTTTTCCTGCTTCAGCTTCACATCTATCCAAACTCGAACTCACCATATTTCCAATCCTTGTCTTTTCCGAGTTCTGGACGTGTTCGGCAGATAGCCTAGGAGCACTTGGGCTAGATCTAGACTCTGTGCCTTCAACTCTGACACAGAAACATAGACCTAGGCCTAGATTTTGATTTCATGGTTAAAGTCACTCAACAAACACACTTCTACCACGACAAGTTACAATTCCACCACAGCAAGAGAATGAGAAAAAGGAGGAGGCTGGTAGTAAAATCCTTTGACCCACCAGAAACTTTGAGATCTAGAATCTAGATCTAGACATCTAGATCTAGATCAAATTAATAACTTAATAAATCGGCAAGTGTTCTCTCTGGCTACGTATCTGGGCTCTCCCTCTCTTTTGTGGTCCCAAGGAATCGATACTCCTTTAAGCAGCTCCGAAGTAAAAATCGATATTTTTT